>JAQYXR010000887.1:0-51298 GCA_030545055.2 Neoaliturus tenellus
ACCACTTGCCTCTGTACAAACTAAGCATTACGAAATTACCTCATTGAATACAGTTTTAGTTTGTGGGGTTTTATTTTTAGACGATTATAAACATTTATTTCTTAATTTTTTGTGTCCCTAACCCTCCCACCATTGGTTAATAATTAGTAATATATTTTAACATAAAAAAGAAAAAAAAATTATACTAAATACGAGGATTGTCTGTTGCGATGTAATATCCATCGACTTCCAAATATAGAAGGTCGATTTTGCTTAAGAGGGGGCTAAAGGGTCAGTCCTGGCGGACGTTGCTGAAACTACCGGAACACAGTTCGCTCCTGGTTCGTTCCGTTCCAGTCAACTGAGTTGTGACGCGGCTGGCGGAGGGATGTTGTTCGACAACTGCTGCCACTACCTCCCTTCACGTTTTCCCGTGTCGCTCTAGTCCGCCTCTGCCTATCTTTTCCTTCCGTGTACAGATAACACGGAATATCTTGGCCTCTGACATACCTCACTACTGGATTCAAATTTGTAAAAAAGTGGGACTGAAACAGTCTACAACTTAGTCGTTGTACTCCAATTAATTGTTTTAGCTGAAAATTTTTATCACAGATGTTAGTTATTACGTTTTATTTACGTGTAGGCCTACTGCCCACCCTCTGAGGATCACTCAATGTGTTGTTGTCACGTGCTAAATGGGTTTTAAAGGCTTTAATTTGATTGAAATGATGATTAGCCTACGGCCACATTAAATTCCATTTATTTACTCCCTTTATTTTATCACACGGTTAAAATTAAAAATTGTAATTTTGAAATACTTCAGATAGTTGCTTGTAACACCAACGCACTTTAAGTGCTTATTTTTAAGGTGGGTATGACTGATCGTGGAGTGTGATGCTTTATTTATAAAACAATCAAATACACACATTTCATAGTTTACGCCTTTTATCTTGTTTAAGTTGTATTTAAAACTGAAATGACCTCTTCTATGCTTTTATGTTACCGTAATGAATTCTGAATATAAATTATGTGCAAGTAATTTACTCTTCAAAAGAAGTCTACGTAAGAAATATTATTTTATGTCCAAAAACCATAAAATTTTGTTTAAAACTGGTGACATAAAATTTATGAAAATAAAATAAAAGTTAATAAACATTATGAACTTCAAAATGAGAAGAAGGATAAAAACAAAAGCCGTTTTAAAATTTAGTGCAGCGGTTCAATGTTGTAAGTGAAAGTAGCAAACTAGCTCATCTGAAGGGCAAAAAATTCTTCAGTTTGGCATTGCAAAGAAAATTGGGCAACGGCTTTAAGAGTGAATATTTTTAAGCTTTCATTTTCATGTCTCTGGGTAAGAACAGTAAAACTGTTTGAAAAGGTTTTCCTAATCTAATTTTTTCCTGAATTTGTTCATTTTACTTTGTTGATGACACTTAAAACACACGCCATTTAATGTATGTAAATCTATTTTTTCCATTTTTAAAGTTTAAAATGTCCTGACCGTAACATGTCCCTGGGTATAAAGTCTTGACTTTCAACAATAATTATTTTGAATTAATACATTTTGGTTTAAAAAGAAAGTTAATTTTAATTCACCACACTATTTCCATTTGTGAATTTAGCGTTTAATTAATAGAATATTTCCTGATTAAAATTTACTAGTTTTCAGAATGTTTGTCCCTCGTGATGTTGTCCAGACCGTAACGGTCAATATTGAGCAGTTTTAAACCCTACGATAGCGCTCTGGTGGCCTTCAGTGGAAACTGAGTGAGTTGTGGGTGAAGAGCTATGTTGTTAGTGCAGTATCTATCTTCTTATTTCTATAAGGGTTTCGCCTGTTACGTCCCTTTTTCTCTCGACCTACTGAACCGATTTTTAAGATTGAGGTGTCATTTTAAAGCTTAGTATATACCGCAGTGACGAATCGTAATTAAAAAGGTCATATTGTTTTGGGCTTCGCCCCCCTCGCGTTTGATTAATTTATAGAGGGCGCTTTAAAATGTTGACCAACTTTCATTGCAAGTTCTTTAATGTGAATTGTAATTTAACAGCTGATTTCCTTCAATGAATTTTAAAAGCCAGATAGTCAACAAAAATAGATCTCTGTCACTTCATAATCAACATTCACGATCTTTAGGTGAGTTTCACTCATACAGAATCATAAAATGCGCAATTTGCGCACGGGCCACCTCGTCCAACATTTAATAGTTAAAAAATAAGGAAATTAGATCCGGTAGCTAGGTAAGTTGGATTTTCGTAATTTAAGGCAGTCAAGACCGTAACAGTATTTTATTGAGTACCAAAATATGTAATCGCTGTGTAATTAGCATATTTTAGTTGGGTTTCATAACCTCAGAGCTATAAGATGTTGTTTGGTCTCTGACTTGCATTGTTGCCAACTTCGCCACACAAAATATCCCTAAATGTCCCGACCGTAACTGTCAAGACCGTAACACATTTGTCTTGACCGTAACACTGCCCGTGCGTTACGGTCGGGACGTTAAGGGTGCGCTCTACCCATCTGCCGCGCGCGGATGCAAGAGTTTAGAATCTCCGTGTTTGTTGCCCCAGTTGTAAACCGATTTAAAATATTTTGGTGTCATTCTTTTAGTAATATAATTTTGTACTCCGCTGTCGTCTTAAAATTTCGATATTAATTTAAATTACTAAGCAGGGTGCTTGCTAATAATGTTGAAATAAGCGTTTTTGTATCAAGTTTTAACGTATGAAAAAATTTTTTTGAGAAAAAATAAGATGATACTAGAGTAAAATATAGTCTTAAGAACAAGAATCTACAATAAGATTGGTAAAAAGTTTATAGATAACGATGCAAGAAGGGAAATGCGAAAGGTCTGCAATTTCAAAAACATCGTTATTAGACCACCGATCGATTTCGCGCTGAAACCAAAAAAGCATTAAAGAAACAAAATTTAAAATCACCTTTCATATATTTTCCAAAATATGAGATTCCGCGTATAGCGGCAGTTAACAGTCTCGCTCGACGATTTTGACGCCGAGGTAGAGCGCACCCTTAAATATTTCTTATTAAGTAACTTCTTGATAAAACTACTTACTTTTACAATCAGAAATTTCTATTTCATGATTTGAGAGTAACTAGTTATTGCATATGGCTAATGCAATTAGGCCTTCTGAATTATAAATATTAAGCTATTTGCAAATCTGAAGCTTTTTGTATTTTCACCATTTAAAATTTGTTCTCTACGGATATGTGAAATAAGAATTGTTTCTAAACCTAAACAGTATTTATTTTCAATATCAAAACTTATTTTGTCAAATATCTTTCATATAACAGTACATTAAACACATGTTTATAGCAAAGATCGGTGTTCCAAGGATTTTTTTTTTTTTTTTTTAATTTCAGAATGGAGGTAAGTGAAGAGAAATTTATTGAGAGATTGAAAAAAAATGAAAGAGGAAGGTTTGAAGAAGACGGAGGAGAGGAAGAAAGCAAAAATTTTAGAAATGCAAAGAACAAAGGAAAAGAAGAAAGAGCAGAAACAAAATGAAGTTCTCAAAAAAGGCGTGAGATAGAGGAATTAAAAAAAAAATTGCGAAGGATTTTTCGAAGGAAAAATTGAGAAGGTTATATTGAATGTTAAATTTATGCATCGAAGTAAAATATACTTTCAATGGCCATCGACTGAAGACCGTCAGACATTACATATCGATGGTGTATTGTGCCTTATGAAGTCACCTACCAAAATTTCATCGCGTTTTTTAAGTTTGAGGACAGCAAAAAAGTCGATAAAGAGTGTTGTGTTTATATTTCAGACTAACAATTCAAGATCGAACAAATCCTTTTTTATTATTTGTTTAAATTTAAAAAAATGTATGTAAAATAGTTATAAAAAGTAATTTGAAAATTGATTATTATGTCTTTCCTCTGTCCAGACCGTAACATTTTGTCATGACCGTAACAAAGCTATTTTATTTTATTTGTATGTTTATACAAGTCATTTATTATTATGAGTGCTTAAACAACGAAATTCGGACTATAAATTACACACACAAAAAAATATAAAGCCACTCTCATTAAAAAAAATTAATTGGGCAAAAAATCATTTAATTTTAAATGAATTTTCATTGTTTTTCACGTATTACAACAAAAAAAAACTGTAATAATAGTTACCAAATATTAGTTTTTATGAAATTAATTATATAACAACCATAATAAATATTTTTAAGTGACAAAACTTAACTAAACACCTTGAGTAATATTTTTATGGTAATTTAAAATCGTGTTACGGTCAGGACAAAAACTATGTAGTTTCCTAATTCAAAGTTAAATGATAATGCCAAACATTAATATATTATGCTCCCGTCTATAAATTATTGAACTACAAACCCCAAAGGTACAAAAAAAATGTGCTTAAACGTACTTTGGAAAAGTTTTAGATTTTCATCCTGGTTCGTCGAAAATGAAAGCTTAAAAATATACAGGGTGTTCGGAAAAAACGTTTCAGGAATTCAGGAGGTTATTGCCCACATAAAAATAAGCAAAAAAGTCCCCGTAAACATATGTCCTAAAATGCTTCGTTAACCCGCTAGCCGCCATTTTGTTTTTTACACTAAATAATTTTTATTTCCGCGATGGATCATTGTATCAAGTTAATATTTGGCATGAACCTTCATCATAGCAATGCCCGTTTTCAAGAAAAAAGTTATTTTTTTCCAATACGTATTTTCAAAATGGCGGCCATTTTAAAATTTTAAACCAAAATATCTCAAAACGGGTAAATTTTATAAAAATTTTACTAGATACAAAAAAGTTGACAAATTTAATTATCTAACCAATGGTACCAAGTTTGTAAGGATCTGATAACAAATAACGGAGTTATTGAGATTTTTCAATTAAAATTACCTTAATTTGCATTAATTACAATGCAAAATCAATGTTTTTATGCAGAAAAATCTCAATAACTCCGTTATTTGCTGTCAGATCCTTACAAACTTGGTACCATTGGTTAGATAATTAAATTTTTCAACTTTTTTGTGTCAAATAAAATTTTCATAAAATTTACCGGTTTTCAGATATTTTAGTTTAAAATTTTAAAATGGCCGCCATTTTGAAAATACACTTAGGAAAAAAATTATTTTTTTCTTGAAAATGGGTATTGCTATGATGAAGGTGCATGCCAAATATTAATTTAATACAATGATTCATTACGGAAATACAAATTATTTAGTGTAAAAAACAAAATGGCGGCTAGCGGGTTAACGAAGCATTTTAGAACATATGTTTACTGGAACTTTTTTGCTTATTTTGATGTGGGCAATAACCTCCTGAATTCCTGAAACGTTTTTTCCGAACACCCTGTATATATAAGTAGGTTAGAATGCAGAGGATTGTGTGGGGATTGCGGGTACCTGCGGGTACTTGCGGGTACCAGTGCGGGTTCAATGCTGGTAAATTTGTAAATAGCTTATATGTTTATTTTATTTAAAAAATATTTATTTATAAATATGGTTATTAAATGGATGGTTTAACAAAAATTGTTATCTTTGAGTTAGAAGGCAAATGTATATTATTAAGACTTTTTATATTGGTATTATTGTTTGAGAGATTTTTTGTTAAGTTTATTTTTTGAGCACATAATTATATGAACTAGGTATTGCCCACTGGTTGAAATTCGACCAAAATCTCTTTTCATCTTGAGCCAATTAGATTTAAAATCTTTTATAGTTAACTGAAACATCTGGTATTCTTGATTTGCTAGTATTTGGTATTACAACAGCTGTCTAATGATTAACTCAATTATCCTTGTCCCTTAAGATTAACATTGAAACTTTAAGAGCTTGTGGGGTATAGCCTTGGGGTCTGATGTGAATTAGAATGCGATTATGCTCATCTACAGGACTATAATTTTCTAAAGGTATGCGTGGATTTCTCCTATGATGTATATGAGCTGAGAAAAAAGGAGGCAATGAAACATGCTTGCCTATTAATATATAGATTGATAATTGAGCTTTAAAATAAAGAAAATAATTTATATTGTTTTGTTATTAGTATTACAGATATTAGAATAATTCTTGGGAATTATTAAATTTTTGGAAGGTTCTGCAATGGAATATTATATTTTGTGGTTTTGATCTAATTCTACTATTTTTTATGTGGACAAAAAATGCAATAATAATTAGATTAAAGTGTTTGGTATTGATTTTGTGTTGGTGTTTTTGGAAAAAAAAACCTTTTTTATGAACATAATTAAAATACTTTTGGAAAATTTTATAAATACTAAATGAATTATAGTTAGGTATAAACTTTGTACTACAAACATATTTGATTTTTTTGCAAAAGTGTTAAATATTTTTTATATGTTTAGTCTGTAACAATAATAATTTTTCTTACAAGTTTTAATTCTTGTTTAAAATCAGATTTTATTTTATGTATTTAAGAACTTATAAAAAATGTGGTACTGAATTCATAATTAAGTTCAGAATAGCTTTTATTATTTACCATTTATAGAATGTACCATTTTTGGTGTACGTACTTTTTGTGTTGTATTAATTTTACTATAAATAATATTAATCTTAAATATCTTAACTAAACAAAAAAGAATTAGGTTATAATGGTACACTAAACAGACTAAAAAAGGTAACCTCTTCTTATATTACTGTGAATTTTGAACATTTATGTAGTGTGTAGCATTTTTTGAACATTAACCAAAACTTAGGAAATAAAAAGTATTTAAAAGGGTGTGTCTACTCTGTATTACTAAGATTAACTCTAATTTTATGTGAATTTAAGTGAGAAGTTGGTTTTTATTGTTGTTGCACGCTATTTTTGTGATATATTTTTTATTTTACTTTATATATATTTTTAAATTCGCAAAATTTCAAACCAAGATTATGAGAAGGATAAAGTATGTTTATTATTTAATCTATTGCTGTATGTTATGAAAGTAGAAAGTGAAACAGCAAAGCTGAGATTATCTGAAGGACAAATTGTTGGTCAAGAGTTTTGGGGTAATTTAGTAGTAAAAATAGTAAATCTATTGCGGTAACACTGCTTAGGGGTGTACATAAATAAGCGTAAAATAGAGTTTCTTTTAACCTGGATTTTTATTATTATTTGGTAATACAGTACTGTTTTTTTATATACTGCATGTATATAATTTACCAAAGTTGAATTTTTTTGTTGGTGGTTTTGTTGTGCAGGTTGTTATTTTACACAAAAAATGCATTACCTGTAAAAAGTTCTCCAAAGCTGTAATAGGTTTGGTTTAGGAGCCATCTCTGCAGTGATTTCTTCAGCGTCTTGTTGGTTTAATCTTAATTAAGTTATTAGATTTTACTGTTTATGTAGCCAAAACCAAACTTGATATTTAATTAAAAGTAACAAATTTTCACTTTTTAAAATGGTTTTAATGCTATATTTTAATTTTGATGTAATAAACAACTTTTTATTTTATATGATTTGATCTATTATATTTACTATTTATTATAATTTGTGTTTAGTTATAACACTTGTCTAACATGTTGAATAGTTGTTAAGAGTAATACTTAATTTGTTTTTGAAAATATAAAAAAAGTTTAAGAAAAGATTTACAGTTATAAAGAGTTTAATATAAAAAAGGGTAAATAAAAAACTAATAAATACATAATAACAGTTTTATTTTACAACACCAAAAACTTTACTTTCAATAATATTTTAAAAGTGATTATATGTTATCAATACAATATAATTTTGAAAAAACTATATTAACTTTGGACTGATAAACAAGTCTATAGTTTACAAAGGTAGATTTTGCAAGTTAAAATACAATTTATTGATTAAAACCAAATCCAATCACATATTTTTTTTTACCAATTTATTTGAAAACATAAGTATGTATCTAAAAAAAATAGCTTTTTTTAAAAAAATGCCAGTAATTACACACATTTAAAAAATAATTTAACATAATTGTAGCAGAAACTATAGTGTAATCAATTTTTTATTTAAGATATTTTTTATAACAGAAAAATGTTATAATTATAAATTACTGTATAAACCATAGTGTTAAAGACTTTATACATACATATAAATAAAAAATAAGTAGTTTATCTACAAAATATTTATATATTTACTTTATTGTACTTGTATGCTCATTGTTTGTTCAATATTTCTTGTTTATTCCAAGTCGTGGTGGCCATAAGGTAAAGTGTCAATACCATTAGAACATAAATGGCGTTTAAAATCATAACAACTTAGTGTTAATTTGTTTTCCCATTTGGTCACTACGTTGTGTTTGTAGGAACAAAAAGTTGTGTTCATTGTGTACCAATCTCCATTTTCTTCAATACATTGTCGATAGTCATTTGGATGCAATGTTTTTGCAACTACTGGTTTTGTGATTCCTTTGCATTTTTTTATTGGATCTTGTTGGTCTTCTTCTTTTACCATACAGTAAACTTTAGTCCTAACTCCAAGGAATTCTTGTATGTACTGACCATTTAGTTCATCCTTGAACTTGCCTAGAACCTTTGCATTGTCAGGACGAAAGGCGGGATTATTCTTGGGCAAACCACTTGTATCAAGGTGATACACAATTGGCACAAAACTCTCATACAAATCAGGAACGTATACTTCTATTACAAAACTGTCTGTATCCATGTATATGAGTCGTACATTTCCTTCTCCATAATAAGGTACAATTACTTCATAATAGAATTTGTACATTAGTTCTTTACTTAGTTCAAGGATACACATTCCTATATAGAGAGGTTTATCAAGAACAATACTTTCTTTGGCCAAATTAACACCAACTAATGATTCTGAAAATATGGTTCTGTGCAAAAAGTTTGGTTTGGCGATCAGTTTTTCCACTTTACTTTCACTAGTAGCCAATTTGTAGTTCATACGTTTACGAACATTTTCCATTGTTTTCCCAAATACAGAGTTATTGTATAGCTTAAATAGGTCTTTTTCAAAGTCATTCTTGGCTTGTTTACGCAGGTTTGTGTTTAAGTCAATATATGGTTTTAGCCAAGGTGATTGACTAAACTTTATTGCCCTATGAATTTTAGTAAGCTTTAAGCCATGTTTCAATCCTTGTTTCAAAACTCGGTAGTGCACTATATAGTTACATTTATCTTCTAAGGTAGTGAGCAATTTTGGATGTTTAGAATTAGGAGGTGTTTTTCTTTCACAGAAGAAGGGCAGATCTTGGTGTTTGTTGTGAAGGGATTTTGGATATTCTATATCAATCTCCAAAACATACCCTATATCACTTTCATCAGAGACTGACTCCACATCCAAACAATTGATCTCTTCTGTTGTTAACCAGCAAAAACTACCTGTGGGGAGATACTGGCTTTGTGCCCAACCATACAAATTATTTGCATCCAAATATGTGATATATTTTGAACGCATATGAGGGTTGTAAGTTGCACAGTACTTGTTGTTGGCCACTGATCTCCGCTTCATACACTGTGAGATTCCTCCACGGATTCCTTTCTCGAAGAAAAGATACATTTCTGGATCTTGGATATTTTCAAGAGTTACATTTGTGTTTTTTAACATACAGTCCCATGAATATGATGGCAGGGTGATGTAGTAGGCAGGATCCAGTTGGTGTGACTTTAGACTTGCATCCCGAAAGCGCTCAAAAATATCTGTTAGTAGAAGAACATCAGTTAGTAGGTACAAATCTGAATATTGGCCTAGATCTTTTATGTGAAAAGATTTCCACACATCTTTGGCATGTTTGTAGTCTTCTTCAGAAACTGTCTCTAAAGCGAGTTTATTGTAGAAGGCTTCTCTATGTGGAAGTTGGGTTTCTAAAAGTTTTTCCTCTGAAGAGATGTAGGAGTAAGGAAATACACCTTTACGTGTAAGGAGGTTGAACTTTTTTTCGTCAGGAAATCTTCGTTTTGTCTCAATAAAACTTTCTTTAGGAAGGTTGTCAGCCAATTTGGACAGGCTGGAAGGAAGAAAACGAAATGTATCAACAAAACGAAGCTTAAGAACACCTCTGTTTGCTTTTGGGTATTTGATATACTTGGTGAAACTGATATACTTTTCTTCTGAATTTGCAATAACTGAAATATCTTTCTCATCATAACCAAGTTCTTTGATGATAAAGTGTGAATCATAAGACAAGTTATGAAAATAGCAATTGATAATATTTTGCTCCTGATGTCTGATATTGCAGCTGGAATGGGCAGCGCCTCTATAGACATAAGGGTGGGAATGCATGTGGTCCCGAACTTTAGGGTCTTTATCAGATGTGAATCCCAGGCCACAAATATAACACATTGTAGCAGCAGAATGTGCTTCTTCTTCTTCAGGTGTTAAAGATGGATTTAATTCCCTTTCATCATATAAAAGAGCACCGATTCTTAAAACTTCTTCATAAAGTGATCTAACAAAATGTTTAGCAGGATTTTCCCCTCTGTATTGACGAATTATAGGAGCTGAGTTGTTCTGAGAATCCTTTATAAGAAAACAATATGACAATGGGATATGGTTGTGCGTTATTGAATCTGATTCAGTAATTGAAGGTTCTTTAGGGGCAAGGATGCATTCAAAGTCGGCATATATGGCAAACCTTACACGCTGACTCCTTTCGGTGTTCTTAAAAGCAATTGTAGGATTTGGGGAAAGATCAAGGCGCAGAGGAGCATTACATAAACAATATTTCTGGTGTTCAATAAGACTCTGTTTGCCAGTTAATCCTAATTTATTTGGTCTTTCCTCAAAATGTGTAAAGCATCTCTTGCAAATAAATATGGCATTATTGGTTTTGGTGAGTTGTGGCTTTACAGCTTTGTTAAAATCTGATATGTAAACATAATGAGTATTGGCTTCTTTAGAGGCAAGAAGAAGAAGGTCTCTGTGATCTGGAAGCTCTTCATCACAAACTTTTAAAGGGTAAAGTTTGTGTTCTTTGTCAAGGCCAAATACATTAATTGTCATATTGTTGTCTTTTTCAAATTTTGGAATATCTTTTAATTTCACAGGAAATTCCATTGATTGCCAATTATATTTTCCTTCAAGTTCAGGAGTATAACTGTAAGGGAACCTGGCATCTCCTTGTACAAATTTGGCTAAAATACAATATTTAAAACACATGTTATCTGAATTATAAACATTAACAATGCCTTCAAGTCTTCTTGGCAGAGGGATATAGGCCGCTCCTTTAAGAGGATTGTACTTATTAACTCGCACTTCAAACTGTGTAACCTTGACAAATGCCCATCCTGAACCTTTAAAATCAGCTTCTTCTTTTTCTCGCAGTAATTTGTGAAACATATCTGAGCAAAACTCTTCCAGATTGGTTGTTTTGAACACTGGAACATTATTCGTCTTAAGATTCTTTAAACAAGTCTCACCTTTAATATTAATAAACTCGCACTCAAGAAAAATGTTGATTTTAACACTGTTGTAAGTTTTTTTAACCTTCTTCAGTAGTTTTATAAGATGATCAAAAACAAAAGTCAAAAAAAGAGTAAGAGTGATTGTTTTGCAAAATTTACGCTTCAACTCATACGTTACCAAGCGTGTTTTGAATGCAGTTTCCTTAGGTACAAAATCTCCTATTTCTTCTTTTCCTTCAACAATTGATTCTGCAGTTTGTTGCAAAGTTTCGTTCGATGTAGAAGGAACACTGTCAAGTGGGGTAGAAGCAATTCTGTTTTTTGTAGCTGGACAAATAAACCTTTTATGGTGTAAGAGTTTATCCTTTCTTGCCAATACTTTTCCACATTCTTGACAAACAACAGTTTCTGAAACAAATGAGTTAGACATTATAATATAAACTTTGATATATGTTTAATGCTCACCAGTTTTTTTTTTGTTTGGACAGTAATTTGTGTTAAATACATATTCGTCCCCATCTAAACAAACAAAAGTGTTCTACAAAACAATTTTTTACAAATTCTTTTAAAAAATAACTAAAATGCTGTTTAAGTATTTGTTTGTTATTTTAAATGAAAACTATATATCTATATTAAAATTTGTTATTATAAATAAATAAATGTTTACTTGGGTTAAAAAGTCATAATTCATATTTCCTTACAAAAACAAAAAAGTAACACAATTTTTGTTTTGTTGAATTTTATTAATAATGTAATATGTATTTTTATTATATATTATATTTTTTAATTAAAAGGTACATCTATGCTTTAAGACGAATTATAGGAGACGAATTAGGACAAAAATTAATTATCCTATTTTTCATATACAGTAAAATTAATAAATTAATTTTAATTAAAATTGTCTTTTTTTAATATTTACAATTTGTTTTGCATTTATAAAAATGTTGACCATATAATCTATAATAGTTAAATTATAACATGTAAAAAGGACATAACATATTATTTATTGTACTACTTCAATAAAATCTCTTAATAAATCAAACATTTTTCATACAATCATTAAAAAATTAAACAAATAATGTTAATTGTTATAAATTTAAAACAAATTTACAATAGTGCAATAATATGTTTTATAAACCTTTGGTTAAATATATTCAACAAAAATACTTCTTACCTGATTTGTGTGTTTTTATGTGTCTTCTAAGGTTTGATTTTAATGTAAACACTTTATTGCACTGAAGACAATGAAATTCTGAAAGAGATTTATCTTCATTTATTCATTTTGTCCTTTTTCTGGAGAAGACAACTTCATTCGTTCTATAAAAAAATAAAGATATCTAAATTAAATATGCATAAGTGTTTATTTTACCAAGCATTTAATCATATCGTACCAATATAACTGTTTTTTTTCTGTTACAAATAAACAAAAATTTATATAATAAACTAATATTATAACAAAATCGATTCGAATTAAATTAAAAATAAATATAAACAGTACTCCATGTCATTGCTCTATTAAATTTTATATAAACTCAACATGATAAAAAGAACAAACACAATAATTATGTACCAAAACAAAATTCTTATCCATCATTCTGTCTTTGTTTATTTTTTATTCTTTGCAAGAAAACACATAATAGAATAGTTAACATAAAAAAATAATAACAAACAAAATAACATCTATTTAAATTACAGTACCTGGACAAAACATTGCTTGGTAAACTTGTTATAAATTATCTTAGCTCAGTACACACTTTTTAAATAATTGCATTATTAACATATTAAGCTAAAATGCCAAACTCTCCAAAAAAATGGTTTGGTTTTTTTCAGACAGGCTTCTCTCATTAGCTCAAATCTTATCAGCTAAATTTACTTAGTTAAATTATTTTTATAAAGTACTTTGTAGTAACCAGTTTAAGAAAAATAATTGTCATAATAAGCATTTATTTGTTTATAATTTATAAGTTTAGTCAAACACACTCATCATTTATTCATATTTGCATTAAAATACGCCCTAGTAGCGTCGGCGTTTTAAAAAGTGATTAAGTAACTGTATTTTTTCTTTGAAATATAAAAAATTATATTTTATGATGTTATAAAAATTTTTTGTCTCTTTAGTAAGGTAAATAATTTTACATTATTATAAATAAAGCAAAAAAAATTATAGAGGTAAAAATCATAAATCAGTCAGTTACACATGGGGGCTGTATAGTTTATTAGATTACTATTTAATATTTAAAAACTTAGGTAACTTATTTTATATATTTTCATACATCCCAATAAAATATTCAACAAGTAGATAACACAATTAAACAATTTTGTAATGCTATGTTAGGCAATGGTTGTTTGAAACCAAAAATATTAATGGTTCTTGGCAAAATAATGACTTAATTTTGTGTCTTTAATTCATTCAAAACATTGTAAAATCCATTCAAATATTATTGCATATGACAATTAATTAACAAATATTATTTTAAAATGGATTACTGCAAGAAGTCTAGGCAAATATAAAAAGTATAAAAACTATACATAAGCCTATTTTTCTTATAAAGATTTTTATGGTCACCATATTGGTTACCAAGCATATTGACTAGCTGTCATAGAAGATATTATTTTCTTACAAAATTTGTAAATCAGACAAAAAATAAACAATTTTTTATTATTTTCATAATGCAGTTATAAAATAAACTTTTTGATAAAAAAGACCTTTTTTTACTAATAAATTATTAGTTTGGAATTTATATATAATAATAATCATATAAACAAAATAATTTATAAAATATTGTTACGGTATAATTTTCCTGGCTTCTATATAACTGTAATACATTTATTAATTTGATTTACAATAAAATAATTATTAGTTTTTGGTTAAACATTTTTTATATATGTGTATTACAATAAAGTTTGGGGTATAGAGCTTAAATTATACTGGAGCAATTAATTAACTAATTAACAAACAAAAATTTTAAATCATTATAAAAAATGTAAAATTTTTATTTTCAACATTTTTCATTAAATTTACTTTCAAATTAGTTAGAATACCCTAAATTTTTTAATAAAACCAAAATAAAAAATTAGTATGCCAAATATATGTTTTACACATTCTCTGTATTTAAATATGCCTTAATTTAAACAATTTTTTTAAACATAATATAACCAATAACAATACTTCTTTAAAATTCTTTTTAAAAGTTATCATATTAATTATTGAAAAATATGTTCTCACTAAAATACTTTGGGTTTAATCATATAGTTACTAACAAACTATTATCATAAAAAAATATAATTTTCTACTGATATTAATACAAATTTCAACCTAATTCTGCAACTTTCCCTTTTTTCCCTTTTTGCTTTATATACTCATATAAACAACTAAAAAATATAAAGAATGGTTTAAAACTAATGCATTATTTTTTCATTACAGCCTCACTCAACAATTAATTACAATACAAACCCACATTAAACTAAAAAAAACTGGTTTTTAATTTAACTATTATCAGTTGTACAAATATTAGTCAGCAACCATTTTCTGCAATTCTTATACATAAATAATAGTTAAAGGTTATATATTTTTTATATTAAGATTTAAAATATCAATTCAGGATTTAATCCAAATTGGTCTGTTAGCATAGCCACCTAAATAAATATAATAGTTTATCCCCAAACATAAGTTGTTTATAAATTTCACCATTCACATAAAAAAAATCTTCAAAACATTTACATAAGTTCATATAAACATACATACTTACACTATTGTATTATAGTTTAGGTTGCAATAAAGTACTTACTAGAATGACTGTGAAGATGACGTTGAAGTATGTCTTTTCGTAAAAAAGTCTTATTACATTCATAGCATGAGAACAAAGAAGAGCCAGATTCATTCCTATGGATTATCATGTGACGACGGAGATGGTTTTTTGAAGTAAAAAAAGTTGAACAGGTGTCACATTGATACATGATTCCAGGTTTGAAAAAATCTGAAAAAATTAAAAAAAAAACACAATTTAAAAACGTATTAAAACATTACTGTACTAAGAAAACATAAATTCAATGCATTATGCTTTTAATTTTAATAATTGATCAAAAAAGTTTCCTTAAATAATATCATAACTAAATAGATCAATTTTATAATTGTTTGAAAAAAGATGTGTATAGGTAAAAAAGCTTTCTATAAACACAATACATTACCAAACATAATATAAGCTCCTAATTTGTTCTTAACTAGAGATTTATATTAAATATATCATACATATTATTAGAATATTTTTATTGTTGTAAAATCTTAGTTTTTGATTTGACTTAAGATTATAACTTTTATTATTTATTTATTTATAAGTTCTGTATAATAATGTCAATAAAAATATTAAATAAATTAATAGCTTATTAATCAAATAGCTAAAAGCTATTTATGACAGAAATATAAAAAAGTTCATGCAGCTAAAGACAGTATTTTCAAGTTTAAAATATCAGAAAACATGTAGTTTCTACTATTTTTAGACTCAATACTACAATTGCAACCAACTTTGCAAAAAATATTAATGTTTTATTGTCTTTAATATATTGCAAACTTTATTCTAGCTTTAATAAGTACTTATTATTTTAAAAAGGTAAAACAAACTCAACTTGAATTTCCTTAGGCCTTTTCAATATCCTTAGCATTTACATTAAAACATAGTCTCATGTAAATTTCCCATAAGCAAATTAATCTATTTCAGTCAAAATACCACTACTGTATAACTACTAAATACTGTGTAAGTGTATTTTACCTCCTTACTTTAATTGTGTTAATTATAATGCAGTAAAAAGACTCTCTTATTATGCAAAATTTACATTTACTTAATCACATTTATAATATTACCAAATATTTTCAAATATGAATTATGCTTAGTCATACTAATTACATATGTAAATTCATTTTAACTAAGTTTAAAAAATAATGTTTTATAAAGCAACTTTATTAGGTTTTAATTGACAATATAAATCACTTAAAACACATAAATATGCAGTTTTAAAAGTCTATAAATCTGTTCTTTTTTTACAAAAAATTACTTATTTATTTTTTTAATTATACATGGCTAAGCAAATTTTATTGACATAAAAACCAAAAAAGTTAAATTTTTTCATGTTAAATGGTATAAGTTTAATGTGAGCAGTTGTAATGTAAAAAATACACCTTTGAAAATTAAAAATTGTTACCAACTTAATTTAGTTGTCCTCAAATAAAAATTTATAATAACTATAAACAGGGTATCATTTTATAAAATATAAAATAAAAAACTTTTCAACAAAGATAAATAACATTAATTGTCCTTAAACTCATAACATTATTTATTTAACTTGTTTAACCATAAAATATCATTTTTAAATAATACTTTATACTTATATAGTATAATAATAAGTTGCAATATATATTTTATTGATAAAGAAATTAATAATCTATACAAAAAATAAATCTAAAATATATAAAGCTTGTTAGTATTTACTAAATCTTTATTTCACTTACCTTTTCAAGTATGTAGAACCAGGATAGGATAACAGAGTACAAACAAGAGCATAGATTCAACTGAAAGGGTAGAAGCCAAACACAAAAGTAAAAGTCACTTTCACTTCTACGCCTATTTATGTACACCTCTCAGCAGTGTTACCATAATAGTATTTGCTATTTTTACCAATGAATTTCCCCAAAGACTTGTTAGAGTAATTTGTCCTTCAGGCAATCTCAGCTTTGCTGTTTCACTTTCTACTTTCATAACATACAGCAATAGATTAAATAATAAACATACTTTATCCTTCTCATAATCTTGGTTTGAAATTTTGCGAATTTAAAAATATATATAAAGTAAAATAAAAAATATATCACAAAAATAGCGTGCAACAACAATAAAAACCAACTTCTCACTTAAATTCACATAAAATTAGAGTTAATCTTAGTAATACAGAGTAGACACACCCTTTTAAATACTTTTTATTTCCTAAGTTTTGGTTAATGTTCAAAAAATGCTACACACTACATAAATGTTCAAAATTCACAGTAATATAAGAAGAGGTTACCTTTTTTAATCTGTTTAGTGTACCATTATAACCTAATTCTTTTTGTTTAGTTAAGATATTTAAGATTAATATTATTTATAGTAAAATTAATACAACACAAAAAGTACGTACACCAAAAATGGTACATTCTATAAATGGTAAATAATAAAAGCTATTCTGAACTTAATTATGAATTCAGTACCACATTTTTTATAAGTTCTTAAATACATAAAATAAAATCTGATTTTAAACAAGAATTAAAACATGTAAAAAAATTATTATTGTTACAGACTAAACATATAAAAAAATATTTAACACTTTTGCAAAAAAATCAAATATGTTTGTAATACAAAGTTTATACCTAACTATAATTCATTTAGTATCTATAAAGTTTTCCAAAAGTATTTTAATTATGTTCATAAAAAGGTTTTTTTCCAAAAACACCAACACAAAATCAATACCAAACACTTTAATCCAATTATTATTGCATTTTTTTTGTCCACATAAAAAAATAGTAAAATTAGATCAAAACCACAAAATGTAATGTTCCATTGCAGAACCTTCCAAAAATTTAATAATTCCCAAGAATTATTCTAATATCTGTAATACTAATAACAAAACAATATAAATTATTTTCTTTATTTTAAAGCTCAATTATCAATCTATATATTAATAGGCAAGCATGTTTCATTGCCTCCTTTTTTTCTCAGCTCATATACATCGTAGGAGAAATCCACGCATACCTTTAGAAAATTATAGTCCTGTAGATGATTATAATCGCATTCTAATTCACATCAGACCCCAGGGCTATACCCCACAAGCTCTTAAAGTTTCAATGTTAATCTTAAGGGACAATGATAATTGAGTTAATCATTAGACAGCTGTTGTAATACCAAATACTAGCAAATCAAGAATACCAGATGTTTCAGTTAACTATAAAAGATTTTAAATCTAATTGGCTCAAGATGAAAAGAGATTTTGGTCGAATTTCAACCAGTGGGCAATACCTAGTTCATATAATTATGTGCTCAAAAAATAAACTTAACAAAAAATCCCTCAAACAATAATACCAATATAAAAAGTCTTAATAATATACATTTGCCTTCTAACTCAAAGATAACAATTTTTGTTAAACCATCCATTTAATAACCATATTTATAAATAAATATTTTTAAATAAAATAAACATATAAGCTATTTACAAATTTACCAGCATTGAACCGGGGCCTACGATCAACTCCGGGCCTGCATACTCCCACCACTCCCGCTGCCGCGGCACGGAAAGAGGCCGACTTTAACATGCGCTCTTATGGGAGAAACTGCTTTACGCACTCATAACGCTCACATATTTTGATTTCAAACCTTTTGCGTGGTATCATTGTTTTCCTTACCTCAAGCCCCATTGATTTATGTAAATTCCAGTGCTCTATCTTCTATAATATAGGAATAAATAGACAATTTATCTGAAGAAACCAGTAGATATAAAACTTTTTAAATAATATTAACTTTACTGTTTGCTAGTTTATATTAGCTTTTAAAAATTCAAATGCCTTAGCTTCTGGGACTTTTTTATTGACTAGTTAAGTTTAGTAACTTTTCCGTGAACGCAGTAAATTATATAAATAAAAATAGCTATTATTGTACAGTTTTGAACTGCGCAACAAACAACAAAATTATTAAACGAAACAAATGTCATATTCAGACTATGGACATTGTTGCTACCTACATTAATAAATAATGTACCACGTAAGAAGTTTTATTTCAGTTACAATTTATATAGATAAATGAAATGTTTAAAATATAATTTAATGTCTGTACATTTTAGCGGAATAAGGCGCAAAGAATCCGTGGGAACGGAAGTCCTCTCTATCTCCTGTTTATTTTTATCTCATCTTCCACTTTTTGGAAAAATATACATGTGATTATTTAAAGTTCATTGACAGAGGTGGACTCATAAGACCTAAACCTGATTTAGTAAATATGTTGGTGCTAATGTTACAACTGTTTAAATATCTGACGAGCTGCTCTTACTAAGAAGAATTTTTTAAAAAGACTTCTCAAAGACAGTTTTTTACCATTTGTCATTAGAACTCATCAATTAAATTATCATGGTTCAAAATACCAAGCGTAAATCTTCTCACAATAATTGTTTATTTTTACTTATGAAAGTAATTTACATTTTTCCCAATATCTTACTGAACAATTACAGCAAGATAATGAAGGACAATGCATTACACAAGAGATCTATGAAAAACGTAAAGTTAAGAAGCTATCTTCACAGTAAAAAGAGTAAGGATAATATTTTTTGTGTTATTCAAAATTTTTGTTAAAATTTTATTTTTTACTCCTCATAAAAGCCTTAAACAATTGATTTTAATTTTTAACCCCTTAGTGACACTGACGAAATCAGCACTTTATGGGTTAAACATCGAAATTTAATTGAAGCTTTAGTTTACTGAATTTAGAACATTTTTCAAATTAAGGAAATCGAATATGAATACAAAAAATAATTTTATAAGCCAATAAAACATAATTTTTGTCTTTTTACATTTTTTAAATACTTAAATAAATTATTTTTTATTGTGTCTTGATGTCATAGTAAAGCTAAACTATCTAAGAATGTATGGTAATTTATTCGGTTCAATTAGGAGGTCGTATATAGTTTTAATGATGGATAAAAGTACGTGAAGCAGGGCGCGTCAATGCAACTCATATGGGACTGGTGCGCCGCGTAGGCCGCTTTGTGATGACGTCACGCAACAGAGCATGCAGGCCCGGAGTTATCGTAGGCCCCGATTGAACCCGCAAGTACCCGCAGGTACCCGCAATCCCCACACAATCCTCTGCATTCTAACCTACTCAAGACAATAAGACGCGCCCCCTTTCCAGTTGGTACCTTTAAACCCCCACTTTGATTTGAGCTCTGCCAAATATATTTCAAACAGTGGTTCTGGGTGACCCACGTTTCATCCAGGTAGAAAACGGGGCGCGTGTCTCCTGAAGTTCGCAGATGGTTCATTTTTATCAAAAATCTCATTCTTGAGACAACAATATCGTGCCGTTCCATTAGAAATTTCCTGCCATCATTTTGCCGTTTGTACTTGAATCCTATGTTGCGTAAAATTCTTCTGACAGATCGTGTAGAGCCCGAAAAATCGATTTTCTCAACAAGCTTTTCCTTAATCTTTGCTGAGGTAGGGTACTCTCCTCTGTCATAAAACTCATGAACAGTTCTTCGGACAACGTCTTTGTCAAAATCGTTAAGTTTTGTCAGAGATTTTCGTTTGATGTTTCGACGTGGAGAATTGAATATAAGTGATTTCCCCTCACGGCACACTCTTTGCACAGTTCGCAAACCAACTCCACATGCAGCAGCACAAATTGCTTGCACATTTCCTAAACTTTTATGCACTATTGTGGTTTTTGCTGGCAAAGGTTTGCTGACTGCCACAATCTCATTTATGTTACGTGATGATTCTACTTCCTTTAAGTTCTTTTTTACAAGTGTACAAGATGTGGTCAACACTTCACTTTCACTGTCGACTAAAAGCCTTAAATACTTATATACATTATGTATAATGTTTTTGCTTTGCCGTTTAAATTCTGTCGTCTTCTTCAAGGGTGGGGTTTCTAATGTCGACGTTGAGCATTTTGGTGTGGATTGTCCTGAAGAACTTTGAGTCGGAGATTGAGTTTTTATAGGCCGACTGTCTTTACTATTCATAATATGTTTTTAACTTATTAACACTATTAACTATTTAACACGTTCAACTAATAAATAAATAAACTTTTCTAGTAAATACAAAAATAAAAATATATATAATATAACTGAAATAAAATATAAATAAAAATAAGAACGTTTGAATTATTTATCACCGCGCACTTTGGCTAAGAAGTGTGGTTAAAACAAACTGTCGCCATTAATATTTATTTCTTACAATTGTTTACAAAAATTCCCAGACTGTCATAAACATTAATATGTACCAGCTGGTATGAAATGAAGAACAATTTAAGCAACAATTACTTTTATATTCTGGTTGCAACAGATACTGTTACTTTCCAAGAACAGTTTAGTGAGGTAACAGGTTGCATCAGCTGTTTGACCACAAGCCAATAAGCCTGTCCAGGACTATAGATTGATAATAACTATTATGAAATCAGCTGTTAACCCAATAGGTAATTAAGAACATAAGAACAAAGTCAAATTGAAAACATTACTGTGAGTTTGTTTTTCGTCAGACAATTTCAAACTTGGTGGCATTTTAAATCTTACCATAGTAGGCTATCTTTTATTTGACGTGAAAATTAAATAAAACCATTATCCACTCGCATAAAGAATAAAATATAAATATATATTAACACCATTTTAAACCATGTTAAACCACTTTTAGGAGGTCCAACTATAGTCCTGGACAGGCTTATTGGCGGCTGTCTCGATCAGCTGTTCCATTAAAAAACTCCCATTTTAAATGGAAAAGATGAAAAAGACCCGCCAATAAGACTGCCCAGGACTACAATAAAAACCACCATATCATTAGTATTTTAGTATTGTAGTTAGTATTTTTTGATTTTGGCGTTTAAGTGTAGTTTGTATATTTGTTTATTTGATCTAAAGAGCACAGGATTTTATTTGTCTTGTTTGTATTATATTATTCATAAAAGTTAAACAGTTTAATTAGTAGTTTCTGAACTCTTGAAAATAATGAATTTATATTGTAAAGGAACCCCTAAACGGACTTTGTGTCTTAGGGGCCCTATTTTTCTGAACAATTTTTGCTTTTTATCGTACTTGTTATCGAGGTCAGCCTGGTTTTACTGTAAATTATATTATTTCTTGTAATGTTATCGTTTTCTCTCTGTTAATTTGTGTGGTTATCCTATTGTACTATTGTATATATTGTTCAGAAAATAAATAAATATTTATTTATTTATTATGGTGAACGTATTCAAGTTTCATGCATATCCGATGCAAGATTACTGAGATAAAGGGTTTTAAAGACACCTATAATTAACAGTAATGTTTTCAATTTGACATTGTTCTTATGGGACTTTGACATTGTTCTTAAAAATACAAGATGGCGGAGGTACTGCAGACTCTTAAAACTTTGTGTGGTTTAAGGAAAACTACACGATTTATAAAACATGATTTATTAACATCAACTTGACATTTTTACAAACATTTAAAACATAAAAATTTGGTTTGATGTTTACCAAAAGCTTATCTTTATGAAATAGTATACATAGGTACCCTTACTGCGAATAGGAAAGAAGAACACATCGATATAATACTGATATACAAAGCATAGTCCACCTACCTAAATATATACACATGTATGCTATAAAAATTAAAATGCAAAATAAATCATAAAAGGGACAAAAATAAAAAAATAAAGTATCAAAATGGGAAAGAACTGTGTTGCTATTCTAATTAACCGTTTAAAGAACAATCCTCAAATAACTTATTTAGATGGTGATGTACGTTTCCAGTAAGTAAGTTTACATTTCTTATCTGTAAATAAAAAGTTGAGGGGTTGAAAGTATATAAACAGTAAACTAAATCCAATTGAAATAAATTATGAACGTGTTCTATAAATGTCAAAAAGTGGTTCATTAGTTTCAGTTTGTTTTCTTGTCTATTTATTTACATGATTGTTATACTTCTTTGGCGGCATTGTGAAAAATAAACAACAGAGATATGTAGTACAAAATAAATTAGATTACACATGAACATATAACAATACAAATTTACAATTACAAAATGTTTTACATTAATGAGTCTAAATAAATAAATACTTTTACTATACCTTACGCTAAAATTACAAATAGAAGCGATACAAATATAATAATCTCTACACAGCCTTATTGATTGTTTATTTATACAGTAAAGTATAATAATCTCATCTCAGTTGTTGCTGATCCCAGAAGGTTCCTCGTTTCCCACTCCCCTCTGAGCCACGCCACTTCGTCGTATGTTGGACGGATCTGAAAAAGAACATGTAAAAAATCAGGAAATTTGTATCAAGAAATCTAGAATGAGAAGGGGTTAGGTGATATCAACAATAAAAGTAACAAAATCGATGACGTCAAAGGTGCAGCACTCAAAATAGTCAACACAAACCAACTTATCTGTCAAGATCAACGTGACGTCAAAGTTGCAGGACCGCTTCAATCAGCTGTTGGTCTCAGCTACCTTGTTTGTTTTGTTTGAGATACATCGATTTATATCATGACCTTGTGTCATTTAGTATTACTGGGGTTGAATTACTCATGAAAAATATTAGTTAAATATTTATTACAGTAAAATAATGCACTATTTGTGAGATATTTAATAAATTTACTTTATTTTAACAAACTTAGTACATTTCTATTATAATGGATGATTATATAAAATAATGGATGATTGTATAAAACATAATGAATGGCAATATATTTTCTTCGCTTATACCTTAGTTTAGTACGTACAGCGAAAATTATATCATTACGTTTTCTGCGTGTATAAACATTTTTTACATTATTTTTCAAATGGATATCTATATTATCTATAGAAGAGGATGTACGTATGTATGTATGTATCTATGTGTGTTGCCTATATGGACACCGAAACCGCTTTACAGATTGTAATGAAACTTTCAACCATTATTATAAGCATTGTTCAAGGATGGTTTGTGAGAAGTTTGTTAATCGGTCCAAAAAGGGCTCTGACCCAGAGGGTGTATAAAATAGTTTGTAAACAAATCTGAAAATCTCTATTTTATCTATTTTTATTGGTTGCTAAGAAACAAATTCAATGGAAAATTCTAATTTTAAGTATTCCAGCGATTTCTTATATATAAAGTGAGCGTGACAGTGAGTGACCGTAGCGAAGGAGCTAATTAACTAAAAAAATAAATTCGATCATGGGCGAAGCCGTGACGGGAAACGGCTACTACTCATTATTTATAGGAGAGTAGCGACTCGTAGTTATCAGATACCAAGAATTAAATTATTTTCTCGTCACATCCCTTGATATTTCGTTTATCCGGATAAGACGAGTGATGGATTACCTGGTCGACGATGAGGACAGCGACAGTGGCGATCACATGTACATCTTGGGCCTGGAGGAGAGGGAGAACTCCATGGTCGGGTAGGAGAGCGAGCTGGAACTGGGCAGACTGCAGACCGGCTCCTCCTTCACCGCTGCCAACCCAACAACACCAATTAGTTGAGAAATCGGGCTATATGTATAATAATGTAAAATTAATCATTTATCCATAGGAGCTGGACACACTGCATACCTGTATAACGGCACTTCCTTCACCGCTGAAAACCCAACAACACGAATTAGTTGAGAAATCGTGTTATATGTATAATAATGTAAAATTAACCATTTATCTATAGGATCTGGGCACACTGCATTTCTGCACTTCCTTCACCGCTACCAACCCAACAACACGAATTAGCTGATAAATCGTGTTATATATATAATAATGTAAAATTAATCTTTATCTATAGGAGTTGGACACACTGCATACCTGCATACCGGCACTTCCTTCACCGCTACCAACCCAACCACTCGAATTACTTGAGAAGTCAGGTTTTACGTATAAATATGTAAAATAAATAATTTATATAGAGGATAATTTACATCAACGTGTTATTTTTTTGTTAGGCCTATCTATTTATATTGTTTGGTTTTTTTATTATTTTGCATTTTTTTTACTACGTATCTAACAAAAACATGAAATCGTTTAGGTATTTAAATAACCTATCAAATTGAAAACAAAGGTGGGCAAACAAAAGCTATATTTCAATGTTTGTGCAGACTTAAAACATTTTTATTCATAATTTCGATATTTAATTCAAATTCCTAGTAATTGATATAATTTTAGGCGAAATTTACTTAAAAAAAGAAATTTACATAAAAGAAAAAAGATTGTTTAAAATTACAATTTTTTATATAATTATAGGCCTACTATATAGCTATATAGTATAATTATAGCTATATACCGTATATAGCTATACAGTATAATAGTATACACTAGTTTATAATATTATATAAAATGAGTTCTTAAAACGTAATTAATTCTTTCTGGTGTAATTTTAATACCCTCCGCATAGAGCCTATTCTCGATAGTTCGCCACTTTGTGGACTTAGGGAGCAACCAACTAACGAAATGTTGAACTGTAGTAACATTTTAACATGCGGAATATTTTAATTTTGAGTTCAACTTACGAAACCCTAAATTTTAACGAAACCATAACTTAACTGTAACCTAACCAACATTCAAAACATTTAACACTTTCTTTACGTTTTCATCTTTGTCAGTCGCCAGCATGGACACTGATCTGTCGCTACTGACAGTTAAGTAGTCATGGACCATGTCGATTTATGTCTAAACTATTGACGCTCTAATTTACTTGTAAGATCTTATGTAGGTTGGGTTGAATTAGCAATACATATTAAAATATAAATTCCCTTTAGAGTTAAGAATTTTGAGGTTTTCTCTGTAATAGTGGTATTTCCTATGTAGTTATCACTGATGCTTAGTGTCCAACAATACGTAACAAAGCTTGAATTTGTAGGAAGTCCTTTTAACAGTACCCTTATTGTTGTCTATTTTTGTATGTACCTATCAACGTAGTAGATGATACATTTTAAATATTTAACAAACTACATACAAAATAAACATAATTTATTTTCCAGCCAGCGCCTAAATGGCAATGCATTTAAGAGTCATCTTCACCCCTGTGCCCAGTAGCCCATTGTTGCGCAGTCGGCAATGTTAACTATACGGCTTTTAATAAAAACCATGGTATTTTATCCCCTGTTTCGAACGCCATTTTTCAACAGATTTTACTTAAACTTGGTAAGTGTTTAAGTTATTATGTGTGTTATTATGAACAGTTATATAACTCATGATACCTCGAAATTTTGAAATATTAACAAATATTACTAAAGAAAATTGAGTTACTTTGCAACGTCACGAAGAGTAATATTTGTAAAATTTTCAAAATTTCGAGGTATAAGGGGCTTATATAACTATTCAACTAAACACTTACCAAGATTAAAGAAAATCTGTTGAAAAATGGCGTCCGAAACAAGAAAATAAAATGTCATGGTTTGCATTAAAAGCCGTATGGTTTACATTGCCGACTGCGCTACAATGGGCTACTGGCTCAGGGATGAAGATGACTCGTAATGGGGGTGTAGTTACCTTCAGGGGCCCAGTAGGGGTAGCGCATGGAGGAGTCCACCATGTCCTCGGGGCGGGGAACGCTGCAGGCGGAGAAGTTAGGGGCGAAACTCCCGCTGTTGGTCGCTGCAAAGACAACAAAGAGTGATCAGCAAACGACGTGGGTGGTACAGGTAAAATTGGTAATAACGATATGAGCTGTTGTGACAAACAATTTTTGATGACATTAAAATATCCCCTCCTACCTACTGCTTAAAGTCAAACTTTACTCTGCGTAAAGAGGGAGTAAATTGTTATTTTTCTCCCTAAGGAGTAAATTGTTATTTTTCTCCCTAAGGGAGTAAATTGTTATTTTTCTCCCTAAGGAAACAAAGTAAATCCTTAAGAAAAACATTAACAATCTTTTAATACGGAGGAGTGAAAACTGGCAACGCCATATGTCCGGATGCAAGCAAAAAGCTAGCTGATTATACCTAACAACAATTGATTTCCGAACTTCGAGGTTATAGATAACCAACAAAATGAACCTTAAGTGATTATAAAAATGTTACTATATTGGGTGTGGGAAAATGTTATGGGTATTTTTGAATAAAGTCCATTGTGAAGATATTGTAAACATTGGTGATCCGTTTTAAATAAATAATTGTTTTCATCGGAGGAATTAACGCTCTCCTACGGCTCAGGAGCCAACGATTTACCTGCGAAAAAATTTGCACTGAATCCCTTAGCAGACAAATAACTAATGTTGTTGTTGTTGTTGTTATTAGTGGATAAGGAGACCCCGGCTGAACAGTTGAGCACGTCTGCATCTAATGGGAATTTTGCGCAAGCCCCCGGGAGGACGAGATATTGAAGGAAGAGAAAGGGTGAGACAGGGGACTGTCCAATACGGTTCCAGTAAGGTGGTTCTATGCCCGTCGCATTCCTCCCTCACCCCCTGCTGTCTTGAACATATGTTCCAGCTAGGGGTTTACATGCAGTTCGCATTAAGAGTCATCTTCACCCCTGGGCCAGTAGCCCATTGTTGCGCAGTCGGCAATGTTAATCTTACGGCTTTTATGCTAAAACGTGGTCTTGTATTCCCCTGTTTCGGACGCCGTTTTTCAACCGATTTTCGTGAAATTTGGTATGTGTTTAGTTGAATAGTTATACTAGGTTTCTCATACCTCGGAATTTGGAAAATTTAACAAATATTACTCTCTATAACTTCGCAAAGTAACTCGATCTTTTCTTAGTTAATATTTCAATATGTAGTTAAATTTTCAAAATTTGGAGGTATGAGAAGCGTAATATAAGTATTCAACTAAACACTTGCCAAATTTCAAGAAAATCGGTTGAAAAACGGCGTCCGAAACAGGGGAATACAAAACAATGTTTTGGCAAAAAAGCCGTATGATTAACATTGCCGATTGCGCAACAATGGGCTACTGGCCCAGGGGTGAAGATGACTCTTAACCCCCGCTGTCTTGAACATAAATGGATTATGAAGGAAGAGAAATTGTCATAGTGGACAGCAAAAAGACTTACCACAGTGTTATGACAACTTCGTTTTCTGTACCCAATGTCAACTTCGCAACTAGTATAAACCAGTTTTAAAGTTGTCATGGGACAAATAACTACTGTGTTAATAAATAACTGAATATTCTATTATGGTACTGTCCTTCGGTATTTGGTGTAATGTTTTAAACCACTTACAAAATCCGGACTGCAGTTGGTTGTACGAGTTCATGGTGGAGATCTGCATCGATTGCACCGGCTGCAACTGTTTCTGCAACTGTTGCATGCATGACTTAATCATTGGTACATCTATACTTATTTAATACGCTAAGGGGTTTTTTGTGTTGAGAACTCCTCCTACAATTTTCAACCGATTTTCAAGTTTTTATTGTCATTGGATAGGGCTTGGTCTGCTGTTTCCGTCAAAAACTGATGAGAATCGGACTGAAAATAAAGGCGCTATCCACCATTGAAATCTCAAAATTTCCCATTTAAATAACATTGGGATTGAATAAAACATTTTATAAACATCTGTTAATAATCAGCTGTAAATACGTGTAGTTTTGGTGATTAAAGAGATTCACAATATTGGATTGGTCGGATGTCATTGATTTCGAGTTAAAAGTAACATTTGTATTGTATTTGAATAAATTGCTCGATTTCGAGCATCACTTATACTAGTGGTGAATTATTCCGACAATTCTGTAGGTAATGTAAGTCCAATGTTGTGCCTGCATTACTGTGTGCATTCTGAATTATTTTATTTCTGGTGTCAATAAAGTGGATCTATACAGGGGTAGGCAAAAGTCTGGACACCCCCAGTTAACTTTTTAATGCGTTGCAGTAGGGAAACCAAATTTGACACATGTTTACAACGTAAAAACGGCCCTTTTTCATCAACTACACAACTTTGCCCCTGCTCCCGTAATGGGGTATTTTGGGGGCAGCCCCAAATTTTCAAATGTAAACCCCTATTGAGTGACGCCTCATTTTGAACGGTTTATCAAGAGAAATTAAATGGCGCAAACCGGAAGTCAATATCTCACCCCTAACCAAAATGGGAGCCATTTCAAAATTTGAGATGGGCAAGCAAGTTTAAGTCTGGACACCATTAATTAATCTTTTAACGCATTGCAGTAGGAAAACCAAACTCGGCACATGTTATCAACACAAAAAATGCAATTTGTTCAACAGAAAAACAACTTTGCCCCGGCCCCCAAAATGGGTATTTTTGGGACAGCCCCAAATTTTCAAATGTAAACCCCTATTGAGTGACCCCTCATTTTAAACGGTTTATCAAGAGAAATGCAATGGCACAAACCGGAGGTCAATATCTCACCTCTTACCAAAATGGCAGCTATTTCAAAATTTGAGATTGGTTGATTGACATTCAATAAAATTAAATCAGAAAATGCTATTTTAGAAATGATAGTTTTTTTTAAATTATTTCAGAGAATTAGTAGGTTAAATTCTAATATAATAAAATATCTGTATTTCTAAAATAGCTATTTTCCGATTTAATTTTATTGAATGTCAATCAACCAATCTCAAATTTTGAAATGGCTGCCATTTTGGTTAGAGGTGAGATATTGACCTCCGGTTTGCGCCATTGCATTTCTCTTAATAAACCGTTTTAAAATGAGGTGTCACTCAATAGGGGTTTACATTTGAAAATTTGGGGCTTCCCCAAAATACCCATTTTGGGGGCCGGGCAAAGTTGTTTTTTGTTGAAAAAATTGCATTTTGGTGTTGATAACATGTGCCGAGTTTGGTTTTCCTACTGCAATGCGTTAAAAGATTAATTGGGGGTGTCCAGACTTAAACTTGCTTGCCCATCTCAAATTTTCAAATGGCTCCCATTTTGGTTAGGGTGAGATATTGACCTCCAGTTTGCGCCATTTAATTTCTCTTGATAAACCGTTCAAAATGAGGGGTCACTCAATAGGGGTTTACATTTGAAAATTTCTGGCTGCCCCAAAATACCCCGTTTTGGGGACAGGGGCAAAGTTGTGTAGTTGATGAAAAAGTGCCGTTTTTTATGTTGTAAACATGTGCCAAATTTGTTTTCCCTACTGCAACGCGTTAAAAAGTTAACTGGGGGTATCCAGACTTTTGCCTAACCCTGTATAGAACCATAGTTAGGATAATTAACCGTTTTATTTATAATAAACTAGCTTTACCCGAGGCTTTACTCGCTTTGGCTTCCTTTTAATTGAATGAGCGAACTCGTTCTCTCCGCTCACTCGCCTATACATTTTTGAAAATAGGCTACGGGTTAAGGGAACATAATATCGGCTTAAGTGGTTTAATTAAACATCTTATTATGAAAACTTTGGCCATAAGAATAGCATGAGGGCTTGTAAACCAGTGGGGTGGACCACTGATATATTTTCAAAAGAAAAGTAAGCATTTAGTAATCTAATAATTTTTCTTTGAAATTTTAGATAAATATACTAGGGGGTTTTGCATGATGGGTTTTACAAACAAACCCAATTTCCACTTACAATGTTAGTGGGCCGGTATTTATTTATTTTAGTAACTCAACCTGCTTCCATTATCATTGTATGTAATTATGCAATTGCAACTCTGTGTTACTTCGACTGTACACAATGTCATTTCAAAGCTGGGATGGTGTGACGATGTGTTGAGGGGGACGCGGCGGCCATTTTGTGCTCACCTGTGTCTGTAGGGGGTAGGAGCCCAGCGCGGAGGGTGCCGGGACGACGCCGCCCTGACACGAGGGGTAGCTCAGCTGGGGTTGCATCCAGGTGTTCCTGTGGGGGCAGAGCACAGGCGTCAGAACACGCGGTATGGGTGGGAGACGTAGTTGTGAGGGTGAAACCAATACACATTAAAAGATTTTAATATTTATCACTTTGCAGGGGTGACATGCGATGGTTATTCAGATGAATACGTAAAACTTTCAAATACGATTCAATCATAAGTAAAAGGAAATAATTATTTACTGCGTGTATAGATGAAATGCGTACAGTAAGGTCTTCAATGAAACCAAATTCGTTACCTATTTTCACTAATAAAAGTAGGCATTCAACAATGTATTAATAAATAAAGTTTCGTCACACTGGTATAAGTTTAATATTTTGAAACATTTATAGCATTCAGAAATATAAGAAAACTCTAACTGTGCGATATATTTTTTTATATGGCGTGATTTTCTAAGAATACATGTTACAACATTCAAATTGGAGTGATGAGAATTGAAGCAACAATAATTTAGCAAAATTACTCATCTGGTTTCACATTCTTTAAAGAATTCAATTTTCGCACATTGCGGCTGTTAAAGTTTTAATGTCAATTTCCTTATCTCAGACGATGAATGGCTTTGTAAAATACATAGATTAATTTAAGCTTTACAATGTAATTATATTTTTCACATTTAACGTTGTATAGTAGGCTACTATTAGTTTAAAAACTTTGTAAACACTTTAAAGGACGTTCAAGTTTACCGAAATTCAAATAATTTTTAAGGTTTAATACTCGTAGATGAAAAACATTTCGTATAGGGTTGTAAAAGAAAATAAAACAACCACAATAACTGGGCACTAGGGGGCTAGACACGATAAGGGTGATAAGGGTTGTTAGTGGTACCACAACCCTTCCTTTTTCTGTGGTGGTACTTACGTGTGCTCGTAGGGGTGGTATCTGTAGGGGTGATAAGGGTTGTTGGTTTTACCACAGACAACGTTTCTGTTTTCTGTGGTGGTACTTACGTGTGCGCGTAGGGGTGATAAGGGTTGTTGGTGATACCACAGACAACGTGTCATTATTCTGTGGTGGTACTTACGTGTGCGCGTAGGGGTGGTATCTGTAGGGGTGGTAGGTGTTGTCGAACAGGGCTTTGCCGTAGGGCCCGGCGTTCCTGTAGGGCCGCTTCATCCTCTTCCGCCTCCGGTAGTTGCCGTTCTCGAACATGTCCCTGTAGTTCGGGTCTGCAACGTAGAAATTAAATTGAATTGATAAGTTGGTTCAAAACTATTGTCTTGAAATGACGTGTTGGCCGCCTAAGAAGAAAGGGATTAAGAAAAGGTTATCCCTCCACAGACCTTTCTCCCCCTTCTATTTGTCAATGACATTGGTTGAATTCAATTTCAATGCTTTGTAGCAGTTGAAGGATGCTTCCCCTTAACTAGCCATCAAGTTATCTCCTATAAGTTTATATCTTATGAATACAGTTATTATTATTATTATCGTATGGCTTTTAGTGGAGGGAGATCAGCAATTAACTGATGGTTCTTCTCGCCTGAAATGCCTGCACTTTTTGGTTTTCTATGCAGGTGGACCAACGGCTTAACGTGACTTCCGAACCACGGGAGCGACCTAACGATCTTTTTGTCCCCCAGCCGGGAATTGAACCCGAGCCCGCTGGGTGATAACCCAGAGCTCTACCACTGAGCCACGGCCGCTGCCAGTGTATATGAATACAGTGCAGTGATTTTTGTTTTGTTTCTTATATCAATAGTCGGAATCGTTTCCATGGACTTATCTGTGGTGCAGCCTAAGGAGGAAGGTGCTGACACAATCTCTAGGGTACTTAGCCCTACTTAGTTTATGGCAGGACTTTAACTAACTAATCATCAAACTGCAGTTGAGTCGGATTTTCAGACTATCTTCATCATCACTGCGAAAGCTTAAACTAGTCTCATGTTTCTCATATCAAATTGTTTTCAGATGTTTGAAGAAAATTACACGATTGTCACAGCTATGTGAGTGATGTCAATGTACTAAAAATTCTATTGAAACATTTTCCAAATATTTGTAAACGCTAGGCCAATCATGTTTGTCATTCGTGATGAGTCAAGTGCACGGCCTTCACCCTATCCCGGAACGATCACCGGAGATCAGCGATCAAAGGGCGTCGATGTGCTGACGAGCGTCCAAGGTCACCGCGATCAAGACGCTGGGGTAAGCGCATTCGTCAAATACTACCGATCACGAGTCTCTGTCGGTTCAACGTGTGGTGTGTTCAGACCATTTACGTAATGCGCTGATAGTTTGGTTCAACACGTATTCGGATAATTTCTGAAGTGTTTAAAAAAATACTATTTGGAAAATGGGAGTATTGGGTAAAAAATGGCTGAAGAAGTAAACATCCAATCAAATATATAGCACTTTAGGGTCCATTCTGATAAAAAAGAAAGTGCTCTCTTATTAAAATTAAATAGTTGACTTAAAATTAACAGCATACAATTCACAGGTACCGTAATGTTTTGGTCTACACAATGGAGCGATGGACTTCTGATTGAATATTAGAAATGGAAGCATTTCCTGTCATGGCTTCAAACTCATCCTGTTCATCATCATCACATTACTGATCGTTCCTCGATAACAGTCTTAATAGCACAATAACATCGGAACGGATAGCTAACTTTACATGAATTTCAATCAGCCATAAAAAATCAATGATGTGCTGATTTTTTCAAAAAGATTTATGTGTTTGGGAGGCACAGTGTGGTCATTTCTCTCGACTTAAAAATGTTTGGAATTTAAAGCGAATGCTTGAAATTGACGTTGACAAAAATTCCAAATTTACACCTTAACACCTCTATTCTTCAAACATGTCTCTAACCAGAGCCCCTACCCAGACGCAACGCTTATCACTTGGAATTGAAAGTGTAAAAATCCAAATTTAATTCTTCCCACTTCTGTTCATCAACAGTATTTCTAACCAGAGCCCATACCATACAGACAATCAATGAATTTAAAGTGTTCTTTCTTTGAATACCCTACGTAAAAACTCCAGGTTTACACATTTTACCCAACCCAGACGACTCTCAATTGGGATTGAAAATGTTCTTTCTTTGAACATCATACCATACACCAAAAAATTCTAGATTTAAAGCCAACCCCACTATTCGTCAAGTACCTACCCAGAGCCCAGTAGTTGCCCTTCTTCTCGGCGCCGCCCTCCCGCGGAATCTTGATGAAGCACTCGTTGAGGCTGAGATTGTGCCTGATGGAGTTCTGCCAGCCCGCCTTCTTCAGCTCCGCGTAGTAGGGGAACCGGCTGGTGATGTAGTTGTAGATTTCGTTGAGCGTGACTCTCTTGAACTCGTTGTTGTCGATGGCCATGGTGATGAGCGCCACGTAGCTGTAGGGTGGCCGGGGAAGCGACGGCTTGGGGTTAGAGGTGGAGGAAGGAGCGGGAGACTCAGCAGGGGAGGTGGCGGGGGCGGAGGAAGAAACTGCCACCGTGGAGGCGGACCCCGGGCTGGACCTGGGGATAGAAGATGCACCAGAATATGAAAGGATGAAAATGTTAAGTGTCCCTGGTCTGGTAGTTAATCTGCTAACGTTTGAAAAATTATAATAAAAAGAAAACAGAGAGATGATATTAGTTCAAACATTTTATTGACAAGTGAATAAAAATGCAGTTCAACGCATTTAGATTTTTGAACTCACTAGCCAGCACCAATCCATTTCGTTTTTCGTGTTTGAGAACCTTTGAATGTGTTTGGTACAATGCCACGACGAGCTCGACTACGAGAGATACCTAAGATTTTTTCTTGCTTTTCTTGACATGAAGACGAGGTTTCTGATGTAACAGCAAATATTTGAGGCAAAACAAACTTAAAACATTGCTTGTTTAAAACTTAGACACCAAGCCATTAAAAAATCGTATATTAAGCCTTATTGGTATACTTAAGCCAGATCACAAGGTTAACTCACGTGGATATGACATTGTCCTTGGACGCAAGCGTCTGGCCGAGACTCAATGGCTGTTGTAGACCGTAGGTCAGCGGCGGGGGCTGCGATGACGTCACAGCGGCCTGGGGCCCGGCGCCGAAGTCCAGCCCAGTCCTGCGGAGCGCCTCAGCATCTAGCGTGAACTTGGCGCGCTGGTGGTCATACACTGGGGACAGAGAAGGGCTGTGTCATGGTCAATGTCATATAGTGATGGTGGTCATACACTGGGGACAGAGAAGGGCTGTGTCATGGTCAATGTCATACAGTGATGGTGGTCATACACTAGGGAAAGAGAAGGGATGTGTCATGGTCAATGTCATACAGTGATGGTGGTCATACACTGGGGACAGAGAAGGGATGTATCATGGTCAATGTCATACAAAGATGGTGGTCATACACTGGGGGCAGAGAAGGGCTGTGTCATGGTCAATGTCATACAGTGATGGTGGTCATACACTGGGGACAGAGAAGAGATGTGTCATGGTCAATGTCGTACAGTGATGGTGGTCATACACTGGGGACCGAGAAGGGATGTGTCATGGTCAATGTCATACAGTGATGGTGGTCATACACTGGGGACAAAGAAGGGATGTGTCATGGTCAATGTCATACAGCGCTGGTGGTCATACACTGGGGACAGAGAAGGGATGTGTCATGGTCAATGTCATACAGCGATGGTGGTCATACACTGGGGACAGAGAAGGGCTGTGTCATGGTCAATGTCATACAGCGATGGTGGTCATACACTGGGGACAGAGAAGGGCTGTGTCATGGTCAATGTCATACAGCGCTGGTGGTCATACACTGGGGACAGAGGAGGGATGTGTCATGGTCAATGTCATACAGCGATGATGGTCATACACTGGGGACAGAGAAGGGCTGTGTCATGGTCAATGTCATACAGCGCTGGTTGTCATACACTGGGGACAGAGAAGGGCTGTGTCATGGTCAATGTCATACAGCGCTGGTGGTCATACACTGGGGACAGAGAAGGGCTGTGTCATGGTCAATGTCATACAGCGATGGTGGTCATACACTGGGGACAGAGAAGGGATGTGTCATGGTCAATGTCACACAGCGCTGGTGGTCATACACTGGGGACAGAGAAGGGATGTGTCATGGTCAATGTCATACAGCGCTGGTGGTCATACACAGGGGACAGAGAAGGGATGTGTCATGGTCAATGTCATATAGCGCTGGTGGTCATACACTGGGGACAGAGAAGGGATGGGTCATGGTCAATGTCACACAGCGCTGGTGGTCATACACTGGGGACAGAGAAGGGATGTGTCATGGTCAATGTCATACAGCGCTGGTGGTCATACACTGGGGAAGAGAAGGGATGTGTCATGGTCAATGTCATATAGCGCTGGTGGTCATACACTGGGGACCGAGAAGGGATGTGTCACGGTCAATGTCATACAGCGCTGGTGGTCATACACAGGGGACCGAGAAGGGATGTGTCATGGTCAATGTCATACAGCGCTGGTGGTCATACACTGGGGACCGAGAAGGGATGTGTCATGGTCAATGTCATACAGCGCTGGTGGTCATACACAGGGGACAGAGAAGGGATGTGTCATGGTCAATGTCATATAGCGCTGGTGGTCATACACAGGGGACAGAGAAGGGATGTGTCATGGTCAATGTCATACAGCGCTGGTGGTTATACACTGGGGACAGAGAAGGGATGTGTCATGGTCAATGTCATACAGCGCTGGTGGTCATACACTGGGGACCGAGAAGGGATGTGTCATGGTCAATGTCATACAGCGCTGGTGGTCATACACTGGGGACAGAGAAGGGATGTGTCATGGTCAATGTCATACAGCGCTGGTGGTCATACACTGGGGACCGAGAAGGGATGTGTCATGGTCAATGTCATATAGCGCTGGTGGTCATACACAGGGGACAGAGAAGGGATGTGTCATGGTCAATGTCATACAGCGCTGGTGGTTATACACTGGGGACAGAGAAGGGATGTGTCATGGTCAATATCATATAGCGCTGGTGGTCATACACAGGGGACAGAGAAGGGATGTGTCATGGTCAATGTCATACAGCGCTGGTGGTTATACACTGGGGACCGAGAAGGGATGTGTCATGGTCAATGTCATACAGCGCTGGTGGTCATACACTGGGGACAGAGAAGGGATGTGTCATGGTCAATGTCATACAGCGCTGGTGGTCATACACTGGGGACCGAGAAGGGATGTGTCATGGTCAATGTCATACAGCGCTGGTGGTCATACACAGGGGACAGAGAAGGGATGTGTCATGGTCAATGTCATATAGCGCTGGTGGTCATACACAGGGGACAGAGAAGGGATGTGTCATGGTCAATGTCATACAGCGCTGGTGGTCATACACTGGGGACAGAGAAGGGATGTGTCATGGTCAATGTCATACAGCGCTGGTGGTCATACACTGGGGACAGAGAAGGGATGTGTCATGGTCAATGTCATACAGCGCTGGTGGTCATACACTGGGGACAAAGAAGGGATGTGTCATGGTCAATGTCATACAGCGCTGGTGGTCATACACTGGGGACAGAGAAGGGATGTGTCATGGTCAATGTCATACAGCGCTGGTGGTCATACACTGGGGACAAAGAAGGGATGTGTCATGGTCAATGTCATACAGCGCTGGTGGTCATACACTGGGGACAGAGAAGGGATGTGTCATGGTCAATGTCATACAGCGCTGGTGGTCATACACAGGGGACAGAGAAGGGATGTGTCATGGTCAATGTCATACAGCGCTGGTGGTCATACACTGGGGACAGAGAAGGGATGTGTCATGGTCAATGTTATACAGCGCTGATGGTCATACACAGGGGACAGAGAAGGGATGTGTCATGGTCAATGTCAAACAGCGCTGGTGGTCATACACTGGGGTCAGAGAAGGGATGTGTCATGGTCAATGTCATACAGCGCTGGTGGTCATACACTGGGGACAGAGAAGGGATGTGTCATGGTCAATGTCATACAGCGCTGGTGGTCATACACTGGGGACAAAAAAGGGATGTGTCATGGTCAATGTCATACAGCACTGGTGGTCATACACTGGGGACCGAGAAGGGATGTGTCATGGTCAATGTCATACAGCGCTGGTGGTCATACACAGGGGACAGAGAAGGGATGTGTCATGGTCAATGTCATACAGCGCTGGTGGTCATACACTGGGAACAGAGAAGGGATGTGTCATGGTCAATGTCATACAGCGCTGGTGGTCATACACTGGGGACAGAGAAGGGATGTGTCATGGTCAATGTCATACAGTTATGGTGGTCATACACTGGGGACAGAGAAGGGATGGGTCATGGTCAATGTCATACAGCGCTGGTGGTCATACACTGAGGACAGAGAAGGGATGTGTCATGGTCAATGTCATATAGCGCTGGTGGTCATACACTGGGGACCGAGAAGGGATGTGTCATAGTCAATGTCATACAGCGCTGGTGGTCATACACAGGGGACAGAGAAGGGATGTGTCATGGTCAATGTCATACAGCGCTGGTGGTCATACACTGGGGACCGAGAAGGGATGTGTCATGGTCAGTGTCATACAGCGCTGATGGTCATACACAGGGGACAGAGAAGGGATGTGTCATGGTCAATGTCATACAGCGCTGGAGGTCATACACTGGGGACAGAGAAGGGATGTGTCATGGTCAATGTCACACAGCGCTGGTGGTCATACACTGGGGACAGAGAAGGGATGTGTCATGGTCAATGTCATACAGCGCTGGTGGTCATACACAGGGGACAGAGAAGGGATGTGTCATGGTCAATGTCATACAGCGCTGATGGTCATACACAGGGGACAGAGAAGGGATGTGTCATGGTCAATGTCATACAGCGCTGGTGGTCATACACTGGGGACAGACAAGGGATGTGTCATGGTCAATGTCATACAGCGCTGGTGGTCATACACTGGGTACAGAGAAGGGATGTGTCATGGTCAATGTCATACAGCGCTGGTGGTCATACACTGGGGACAGAGAAGGGATGTGTCATGGTCAATGTCATACAGCGCTGGTGGTCATACACTGGGTACAGAGAAGGGATGTGTCATGGTCAATGTCATACAGCGCTGGTGGTCATACACTGGGGACCGAGAAGTAATGTGTCATGGTCAATGTCATACAGCGCTGGTGGTCATACACTGGGGACAGAGAAGGGATGTGGCATGGTTAATGTCATACAGCGCTGGTGGTCATACACTGGGGACCGAGAAGGGATGTGTCATGGTCAATGTCATACAGCGCTGGTGGTCATACACTGGGGACAGAGAAGGGATGTGGCATGGTCAATGTCATACAGCGCTGGTGGTCATACACTGGGGACAGAGAAGGGATGTGGCATGGTCAATGTCATACAGCGCTGGTGGTCATACACTGGGTTCTAGAAGGGATGTGTCATGGTCAATGTCATACAGCGCTGGTGGTCATACACTGGGGACAGAGAAGGGATGTGTCATGGTCAATGTCATACAGCGCTGGTGGTCATACACTGGGGACAGAGAAGGGATGTGGCATGGTCAATGTCATACAGCGCTGGTGGTCATACACTGGGGACCGAGAAGGGATGTGTCATGGTCAATGTCATACAGCGCTGGTGGTCATACACTGGGGACAGACAAGGGATGTGTCATGGTCAATGTCATACAGCGCTGGTGGTCATACACTGGGGACAGAGAAGGGATGTGTCATGGTCAATGTCATACAGCGCTGGTGGTCATACACTGGGGACAGAGAAGGGATGTGTCATGGTCAATGTCATACAGCGCTGGTGGTCATACACTGGGGACAAAGAAGGGATGTGTCATGGTCAATGTCATACAGCGCTGGTGGTCATACACTGGGGACAGAGAAGGGATGTGTCATGGTCAATGTCATACAGCGCTGGTGGTCATACACTGGGGACAAAGAAGTGATGTGTCATGGTCAATGTCATACAGCGCTGGTGGTCATACACTGGGGACAGAGAAGGGATGTGTCATGGTCAATGTCATACAGCGCTGGTGGTCATACACAGGGGACAGAGAAGGGATGTGTCATGGTCAATGTCATACAGCGCTGGTGGTCATACACTGGGGACAGAGAAGGGATGTGTCATGGTCAATGTTATACAGCGCTGATGGTCATACACAGGGGACAGAGAAGGGATGTGTCATGGTCAATGTCAAACAGCGCTGGTGGTCATACACTGGGGTCAGAGAAGGGATGTGTCATGGTCAATGTCATACAGCGCTGGTGGTCATACACTGGGGACAGAGAAGGGATGTGTCATGGTCAATGTCATACAGCGCTGGTGGTCATACACTGGGGACAAAAAAGGGATGTGTCATGGTCAATGTCATACAGCACTGGTGGTCATACACTGGGGACCGAGAAGGGATGTGTCATGGTCAATGTCATACAGCGCTGGTGGTCATACACAGGGGACAGAGAAGGGATGTGTCATGGTCAATGTCATACAGCGCTGGTGGTCATACACTGGGAACAGAGAAGGGATGTGTCATGGTCAATGTCATACAGCGCTGGTGGTCATACACTGGGGACAGAGAAGGGATGTGTCATGGTCAATGTCATACAGTTATGGTGGTCATACACTGGGGACAGAGAAGGGATGGGTCATGGTCAATGTCATACAGCGCTGGTGGTCATACACTGAGGACAGAGAAGGGATGTGTCATGGTCAATGTCATATAGCGCTGGTGGTCATACACTGGGGACCGAGAAGGGATGTGTCATAGTCAATGTCATACAGCGCTGGTGGTCATACACAGGGGACAGAGAAGGGATGTGTCATGGTCAATGTCATACAGCGCTGGTGGTCATACACTGGGGACCGAGAAGGGATGTGTCATGGTCAGTGTCATACAGCGCTGATGGTCATACACAGGGGACAGAGAAGGGATGTGTCATGGTCAATGTCATACAGCGCTGGAGGTCATACACTGGGGACAGAGAAGGGATGTGTCATGGTCAATGTCACACAGCGCTGGTGGTCATACACTGGGGACAGAGAAGGGATGTGTCATGGTCAATGTCATACAGCGCTGGTGGTCATACACAGGAGTCAGAGAAGGGATGTGTCATGGTCAATGTCATACAGCGCTGATGGTCATACACAGGGGACAGAGAAGGGATGTGTCATGGTCAATGTCATACAGCGCTGGTGGTCATACACTGGGGACAGAGAAGGGATGTGTCATGGTCAATGTCATACAGCGATGGTGGTCATACACTGGGCACAGAGAAGGGCTGTGTCATGGTCAATGTCATACAGCGCTGGTGGTCATACACTGGGGACAGAGAAGGGATGTGTCATGGTCAATGTCATACAGCGCTGGTGGTCATACACTGGGGACAGAGAAGGGATGTGTCATGGTCAATGTCATACAGCGCTGGTGGTCATACACTGGGGACAGAGAAGGGATGTGTCATGGTCAATGTCATACAGCGCTGGTGGTCATACACTGGGTACAGAGAAGGGATGTGTCATGGTCAATGTCATACAGCGCTGGTGGTCATACAATGGGGACAGAGAAGGGATGTGGCATGGTCAATGTCATACAGCGCTGGTGGTCATACACTGGGGACCGAGAAGGGATGTGTCATGGTCAATGTCACACAGCGCTGGTGGTCATACACTGGGGACAGAGAAGGGATGTGTCATGGTCAATGTCATACAGCGCTGGTGGTCATACACTGGGGACAGAGAAGGGATGTGTCATGGTCAATGTCATACAGCGCTGGTGGTCATACACTGGGGACAGAGAAGGGATGTGTCATGGTCAATGTCATACAGCGCTGGTGGTCATACACTGGGGACAGAGAAGGGATGTGTCATGGTCAATGTCATACAGCGCTGGTGGTCATACACTGGGGACAGAGAAGGGATGTGGCATGGTCAATGTCATACAGCGCTGGTGGTGATACACTGGGGACCGAGAAGGGATGTGTCATGGTCAATGTCATACAGCGCTGGTGGTCATACACTGGGGACAGACAAGGGATGTGTCATGGTCAATGTCATACAGCGCTAGTGGTCATACACTGGGTACAGAGAAGGGATGTGTCATGGTCAATGTCATACAGCGCTGGTGGTCATACACTGGGGACAGAGAAGGGATGTGTCATGGTCAATGTCATACAGCGCTGGTGGTCATACACTGGGGACAGAGAAGGGATGTGGCATGGTCAATGTCATACAGCGCTGGTGGTCATACACTGGGGACCGAGAAGGGATGTGTCATGGTCAATGTCATACAGCGCTGGTGGTCATACACTGGGGACAGACAAGGGATGTGTCATGGTCAATGTCATACAGCGCTGGTGGTCATACACTGGGGACAGAGAAGGGATGTGTCATGGTCAATGTCATACAGCGCTGGTGGTCATACACTGGGTACAGAGAAGGGATGTGTCATGGTCAATGTCATACAGCGCTGGTGGTCATACACTGGGGACAGAGAAGGGATGTGTCATGGTCAATGTCATACAGCGCTGGTGGTCATACACTGGGTACAGAGAAGGGATGTGTCATGGTCAATGTCATACAGCGCTGGTGGTCATACACTGGGGACCGAGAAGTAATGTGTCATGGTCAATGTCATACAGCGCTGGTGGTCATACACTGGGGACAGAGAAGGGATGTGGCATGGTTAATGTCATACAGCGCTGGTGGTCATACACTGGGGACCGAGAAGGGATGTGTCATGGTCAATGTCATACAGCGCTGGTGGTCATACACTGGGGACAGAGAAGGGAATGTGGCATGGTCAATGTCATACAGCGCTGGTGGTCATACACTGGGTTCTAGAAGGGATGTGTCATGGTCAATGTCATACAGCGCTGGTGGTCATACACTGGGGACAGAGAAGGGATGTGTCATGGTCAATGTCATACAGCGCTGGTGGTCATACACTGGGGACAGAGAAGGGATGTGGCATGGTCAATGTCATACAGCGCTGGTGGTCATACACTGGGGACAAAAAAGGGATGTGTCATGGTCAATGTCATACAGCACTGGTGGTCATACACTGGGGACCGAGAAGGGATGTGTCATGGTCAATGTCATACAGCGCTGGTGGTCATACACTGGGGACAGACAAGGGATGTGTCATGGTCAATGTCATACAGCGCTGGTGGTCATACACTGGGGACAGAGAAGGGATGTGTCATGGTCAATGTCATACAGCGCTGGTGGTCATACACTGGGGACAGAGAAGGGATGTGTCATGGTCAATGTCATACAGTTATGGTGGTCATACACTGGGGACAGAGAAGGGCTGTGTCATGGTCAATGTCATATAGTGATGGTGGTCATACACTGGGGACAGAGAAGGGCTGTGTCATGGTCAATGTCATACAGTGATGGTGGTCATACACTGGGGACAGAGAAGGGATGTGTCATGGTCAATGTCATACAGCGCTGGTGGTCATACATTGGGGACAGAGAAGGGATGTGTCATGGTCAATGTCATACAGCGCTGGTGGTCATACACTGGGGACAAAGAAGGGATGTGTCATGGTCAATGTCATACAGCGCTGGTGGTCATACACTGGGGACAGAGAAGGGATGTGTCATGGTCAATGTCATACAGCGCTGGTGGTCATACACTGGGGACAGAGAAGGGATGTGTCATGGTCAATGTCATACAGCGCTGGTGGTCATACACTGGGGACAGAGAAGGGATGTGTCATGGTCAATGTCATACAGCGCTGGTGGTCATACACTGGGGACAGAGAAGGGATGTGTCATGGTCAATGTCATACAGCGCTGGTGGTCATACACTGGGGACAGAGAAGGATGTGTCATGGTCAATGTCATACAACGCTGGTGGTCATACACTGGGGACAGAGAAGGGATGTGTCATGGTCAATGTCATACAGCGCTGGTGGTCATACACTGGGGACAGAGAAGGGCTGTGTCATGGTCAATGTCATACAGCGATGGTGGTCATACACTGGGGACAGAGAAGGGATGTGTCATGGTCAATGTCATACAGCGCTGGTGGTCATACCACTGGGACAGAGAAGGGATGTGTCATGGTCAATGTCATACAGCGCTGGTGGTCATACACTGGGGACAGAGAAGGGATGTGTCATGGTCAATGTCATACAGCGCTGGTGGTCATACACTGGGGACAGAGAAGGGCTGTGTCATGGTCAATGTCATACAGCGATGGTGGTCATACACTGGGGACAGAGAAGGGATGTGTCATGGTCAATGTCCTACAGCGCTGGTGGTCATACACTGGGGACAGAGAAGGGCTGTGTCATGGTCAATGTCATACAGCGATGGTGGTCATACACTGGGGACAGAGAAGGGATGTGTCATGGTCAATGTCATACAGCGCTGGTGGTCATACACAAGGGGACAGAGAAGGGATGTGTCATGGTCAATGTCATACAGCGCTGGTGGTCATACACAGGGGACAGAGAAGGATGTGTCATGGTCAATGTCATATAGCGCTGGTGGTACATACACAGGGGACAGAGAAGGGATGTGTCATGGTCAATGTCATACAGCGCTGGTGGTCATACACAGGGGACAGAGAAGGGATGTGTTATGGTCAATGTCATACAGCACTGGTGGTCATACACTGGGGACCGAGAAGGGATGTGTTCATGGTCAATGTCATACAGCGCTGGTGGTCATACACAGGGGACAGAGAAGGGGATGTGTCATGGTCAATGTCATACAGCGCTGGTGGTCATACACAGGGGACAGAGAAGGGATGTGTCATGGTCAATGTCATACAGCGCTGGTGGTCATACACAGGGGACAGAGAAGTGATGTGTCATGGTCAATGTCATACAGCGCTGGTGGTCATACACTGGGGACCGAGAAGGGATGTGTCATGGTCAATGTCATACAGCGCTGGTGGTCATAAACAGGGGACAGAGAAGGGATGTGTCATGGTCAATGTCATACAGCGCTGGTGGTCATACCCAGGGGACAGAGAAGGATGTGTCAAAGGTCAATGTCATACAGCGCTGGTGGTCATACACTGGGGGACCGAGAAGGGATGTGTCATGGTCAATGTCATACAGCGCTGGTGGTCATAAACAGGGGACAGAGAAGGATGTGTCATGGTCAATGTCATACAAGCGCTGGTGGTCATACACAGGGGACAGAGAAGGGATGTGTCATGGTCAATGTCATACAGCGCTGGTGGTCATACACTGGGGACAGAGAAGGGATGTGTCATGGTCTATGGTTATACGCGCTGATGGTCATACACAGGGGACAGAGAAGGGATGTGTCATGGTCAATGTCAAACAGCGCTGGTGGTCCATACACTGGGGTCAGAGAAGGGATGTGTCCATGGTCAATGTCATACAGCGCTGGTGGTCATACACTGGGACAGAGAAGGGATGTGTCCATGGTCAATGTCATACAGCGCTGGTGGTCATACACTGGGGACAAAAAAGGGATGTGTCATGGTCAATGTCATACAGCACTGGTGGTCATACACTGGGGGACCGAGAAGGGATGTGTCATGGTCAATGTCATACAGCGCTGGTGGTCATACACAGGGGACAGAGAAGGATTGTGTCATGGTCAATGTCATACAGCCGCTGGTGGTCATACACTGGAACAGAGAAGGGATGTGTCATGGTCAATGTCATACAGCGCTGATGGTCATACACAGGGGACAGAGAAGGGATGTGTCATGGTCAATGTCATACAGCGCTGGTGGTCATACACTGGGGACAGAGAAGGGATGTGTCATGGTCAATGTCATACAGCGATTGTGGTCATACACTGGGCACAGAGAAGGGCTGTGTCATGGTCAATGTCATACAGCGCTGGTGGTCATACACTGGGGACAGAGAAGGGATGTGTCATGGTCAATGTCATACAGCGCTGGTGGTCATACACTTGGGGACAGAGAAGGGATGTGTCATGGTCAATGTCATACAGCGCTGGTGGTCAATACACTGGGGACAGAGAAGGGATGTGTCATGGTCATTGTCATACAGCGCTGGTGGTCATACACTGGGTACAGAGAAGGGATGTGTCATGGTCAATGTCATACAGCGCTGGTGGTCATACAATGGGGACAGAGAAGGGATGTGGCATGGTCAATGTCATACAGCGCTGGTGGTCATACATGGGGACCGAGAAGGGATGTGTCATGGTCAATGTCACACAGCGCTGGTGCGTCATACACTGGGGACAGAGAAGGGATGTGGTCATGGTCAATGTCATACAGCGCTGGTGGTCATACACTGGGGACAGAGAAGGGATGTGTCATGGTCAATGTCATACAGCGCTGGTGGTCATACACTGGGGACAGAGAAGGGATGTGTCATGGTCAATGTCATACAGCGCTGGTGGTCATACACTGGGGACAGAGAAGGGATGTGTCATGGTCAATGTCATACAGCGCTGGTGGTCATACACTGGGGACAGAGAAGGGATGTGGCATGGTCAATGTCATACAGCGCTGGTGGTGATACAACTGGGGACCGAGAAGGGATGTGTCATGGTCAATGTCATACAGCGCTGGTGGTCATACACTGGGGACAGACAAAGGGATGTGTCATGGTCAATGTCATACAGCGCTAGTGGTCAATACACTGGGTACAGAGAAGGGATGTGTCATGGTCAATGTCATACAGCGCTGGTGGTCATACACTGGGGACAGAGAAGGGATGTGTCATGGTCAATGTCATTACAGCGCTGGTGGTCATACACTGGGGACAGAGAAGGGATGTGGCATGGTCAATGTCATACAGCGCTGGTGGTCATACACTGGGGACCGAGAAGGGATGTGTCATGGTCAATGTCATACAGCGCTGGTGGTCATACACTGGGGACAGACAAGGGATGTGTCATGGTCAATGTCATACAGCGCTGGTGGTCATACACTGGGGACAGAGAAGGGATGTGTCATGGTCAATGTCATACAGCGCTGGTGGTCATACACTGGGGACAGAGAAGGGATGTGTCATGGTCAATGTCATACAGCGCTGGTGGTCATACACTGGGTACAGAGAAGGGATGTGTCATGGTCAATGTCATACAGCGCTGGTGGTCATACACTGGGGACAGAGAAGGGATGTGTCATGGTCAATGTCATACAGCGCTGGTGGTCATACACTGGGTACAGAGAAGGGATGTGTCATGGTCAATGTCATACAGCGCTGGTGGTCATACACTGGGGACCGAGAAGTAATGTGTCATGGTCAATGTCATACAGCGCTGGTGGTCATACACTGGGGACAGAGAAGGGATGTGGCATGGTTAATGTCATACAGCGCTGGTGGTCATACACTGGGACCGAGAAGGGATGTGTCATGGTCAATGTCATACAGCGCTGGTGGTCATACACTGGGGACAGAGAAGGGATGTGGCAATGGTCAATGTCATACAGCGCTGGTGGTCATACACTGGGTTCTAGAAGGGATGTGTCATGGTCAATGTCATAACAGCGCTGGTGGTCATACACTGGGGACAGAGAAGGGATTGTGTCATGGTCAATGTCATACAGCGCTGGTGGTCATACACTGGGGACAGAGAAGGGATGTGGCATGGTCAATGTCATACAGCGCTGGTGGTCATCACACTGGGGACCGAGAAGGGATGTGTCATGGTCAATGTCATACAGCGCTGGTGGTCATACCACTGGGGACAGACAAGGGATGTGTCATGGTCAATGTCATACAGCGCTGGTGGGTCATACACTGGGGACAGAGAAGGGATGTGTCATGGTCAATGTCATACAGCGCTGGTGGTCATACACTGGGGACAGACAAGGGATGTGTCATGGTCAATGTCATACAGCGCTGGTGGTCATACACTGGGGACAGAGAAGGGATGTGTCATGGGTCAATGTCATACAGCGCTGGTGGTCATACACTGGGGACAAAGAAGGGATGTGTCATGGTCAATGTCATACAGCGCTGGTGGTCATACACTGGGGACAGAGAAGGGATGTGTCATGGTCAATGTCATACAGCGCTGGTGGTCATACACTGGGGACAAAGAAGGGATGTGTCATGGTCAATGTCATACAGCGCTGGTGGTCATACACTGGGGACAGAGAAGTGATGTGTCATGGTCAATGTCATACAGCGCTGGTGGTCATACACAGGGGACAGAGAAGGGATGTGTCATGGTCAATGTCATACAGCGCTGGTGGTCATACACTGGGGACAGAGAAGGGATGTGTCATGGTCAATGTTATACAGCGCTGATGGTTATACACAGGGGACAGAGAAGGGATGTGTCATGGTCAATGTCAAACAGCGCTGGTGGTCATACACTGGGGTCAGAGAAGGGATGTGTCATGGTCAATGTCATACAGCGCTGGTGGTCATACACTGGGGACAGAGAAGGGATGTGTCATGGTCAATGTCATACAGCGCTGGTGGTCATACACTGGGGACAAAAAAGGGATGTGTCATGGTCAATGTCATACAGCACTGGTGGTCATACACTGGGGACCGAGAAGGGATGTGTCATGGTCAATGTCATACAGCGCTGGTGGTCATACACAGGGGACAGAGAAGGGATGTGTCATGGTCAATGTCATACAGCGCTGGTGGTCATACACTGGGGACAGAGAAGGGATGTGTCATGGTCAATGTCAAACAGCGCTGGTGGTCATACACTGGGGACAGAGAAGGGATGTGTCATGGTCAATGTCATACAGTTATGGTGGTCATACACTGGGACAGAGAAGGGCTGGGTCATGGTCAATGTCATATAGTGATGGTGGTCATACACTGGGGACAGAGAAGGGCTGTGTCATGGTCAATGTCATACAGTGATGGTGGTCATACACTGGGGACAGAGAAGGGATGTGTCATGGTCAATGGTCATACAGCGCTGGTGGTCATACATTGGGGACAGAGAAGGGATGTGTCATGGTCAATGTCATACAGCGCTGGTGGTCATACACTGGGGACAAAGAAGGGATGTGTCATGGTCAATGTCATACAGCGCTGGTGGTCATACACTGGGGGACAGAGAAGGGATGTGTCATGGTCAATGTCATACAGCGCTGGTGGTCATACACTGGGGACAGAGAAGGGATGTGTCATGGTCAATGTCATACAGCGCTGGTGGTCATACACTGGGGACAGAGAAGGGATGTGTCATGGTCAATGTCATACAGCGCTGGTGGTCATACACTGGGGACAGAGAAGGGATGTGTCATGGTCAATGTCATACAGCGCTGGTGGTCATACACTGGGGGACAGAGAAGGGATGTGTCATGGTCAATGTCATACAGCGCTGGTGGTCATACACTGGGGACAGAGAAGGGATGTGTCATGGTCAATGTCATACAGCGCTGGTGGTCATACACTGGGGACAGAGAAGGGCTGTGCTCATGGTCAATGTCATTACAGCGATGGTGGTCATACACTGGGGACAGAGAAGGGATGTGTCATGGTCAATGTCATACAGCGCTGGTGGTCATACACTGGGGACAGAGAAGGGATGTGTCATGGTCAATGTCATACAGCGCTGGTGGTCATACACTGGGGACAGAGAAGGGATGTGTCATGGTCAATGTCATACAGCGCTGGTGGTCATACACTGGGACAGAGAAGGGGCTGTGTCATGGTCAATGTCATACAGCGATGGTGGTCATACACTGGGGACAGAGAAGGGATGTGTCATGGTCAATGTCATACAGCGCTGGTGGTCATACACTGGGGGACAGAGAAGGGCTGTGTCATGGTCAATGTCATACAGCGATGGTGGTCATACACTGGGGACAGAGAAGGGATGTGTCATGGTCAATGTCATACAGCGCTGGTGGTCATACACTGGGGACAGAGAAGGGATGTGTCATGGTCAATGTCATACCAGCGCTGGTGGTCATACACAGGGGACAGAGAAGGGATGTGTCATGGTCAATGTCATATAGCGCTGGTGGTCATACACAGGGGACAGAGAGGGATGTGTCATGGTCAATGTCATACAGCGCTGGTGGTCATACACAGGGGACCAGAGAAGGGATGTGTTATGGTCAATGTCATACAGCACTGTGGTCATACACTGGGGACCGAGAAGGGATGTGTCATGGTCAATGTCATACAGCGCTGGTGGTCATACACAGGGGACAGAGAAGGGATGTGTCATGTCAATGTCATACAGCGCTGGTGGTCATACACAGGGACAGAGAAGGGATGTGTCATGGTCAATGTCATACAGCGCTGGTGGTCATACACAGGGGACAGAGAAGGGATGTGTCATGGTCAAGTCATACAGCGCTGGTGGTCATTACACTGGGGACCGAGAAGGGATGTGTCATGGTCAATGTCATACAGCGCTGGTGGTCATAAACAGGGGACAGAGAAGGGATGTGTCATGGTCAATGTCATACAGCGCTGGTGGTCATACACAGGGGACAGAGAAGGGATGTGTCATGGTCAATGTCATACAGCGCTGGTGGTCATACACTGGGGACCGAGAAGGGATGTGTCATGGTCAATGTCATACAGCGCTGGTGGTCATAAACAGGGGACAGAGATGGGATGTGTCATGGTCAATGTCATACAGCGCTGGTGGTCATACACAGGGGACAGAGAAGGGATGTGTCTGGTCAATGTCATACAGCGCTGGTGGTCATACACAGGGGACAGAGAAGGGATGTGTCATGGTCAATGTCATACAGCGCTGGTGGTCATACACTGGGGACCGAGAAGGGATGTGTCATGGTCAATGTCATACAGCGCTGGTGGTCATACACTGGGGACAGAGAAGGGATGTGTCATGGTCAATGTCATACAGCGCTGGTGGTCATACACAGGTGACAGAGAAGGGATGTGTCATGGTCAATGTCATACAGCGATGGTGGTCATACACTGGGCACAGAGAAGGGATGTGTCATGGTCAATGTCATACAGCGCTGGTGGTCATACACTGGGACAGAGAAGGGATGTGTCATGGTCACTGTCATACAGCGCTGGTGGTCATACACTGGGGACAAAGAAGGGATGTGTCATGGTCAATGGTCATACAGCTATGACGTCACAGCGGCCTGGGGCTCGAAGCCAAAGTCCAGCTTGTTATGTTTTGGATTTGTAGACAGATAATTTCTTTTGTATACACATTTTTACTGCTTTTTTTATCGTTATAAAATTTAAATATTGTACCAGTAGTCGAAATAATCAACTTAAAAATATAATGCTATTAAATAAATGATATTTTTTGTATGAAATACCTATTTGATACAATTACAAAGTTCTTTGTTGATTGAAAAATATGTTTGAAAAGTACGCCGGTCTGCCCCGATGAGGCCACCATACCTGTCACTATAAACTACGTGTAGTTCAAATTGAACAATGAAAAATTCAATGTATATATTGATATGCAAGCATGTGTCTTTTCTCCTTTTTTATCAGCTTTTTTATCCTCCCTTTTATCAGGGACTCCTTTTTTATGAGCTTTGGAGAAATACGCGCATACCGTTAGAAGGGTAGTGTCATGTAAATGATCAGAATTTACTTATGATTCTAATTAATTGGCCCCCAGGACCATCACCACGTCCTACAGGTTCTAAACTTTCAAATTTAATCTTATAGACAAAGGTAATTTTTTGAATCATTAGACAGCT
>JAQYXR010000888.1:0-51264 GCA_030545055.2 Neoaliturus tenellus
TGCTCTGTTTCTTACACTGCTTCACCGGCGAAGTATAAGTTACACATACTTAATCATAATTAATCATAAGATTATAAAAACATTAACAGACAACAGTCACATATTTGAGAAAGTGAATATTATGACTTCTTTGCATACAGTACTGATACCGGTACCAAATCTTTTGGTTGACTTTCATAATTTTACACATTTGGTACCTATATTTCCCTAATGACACTGTAACATTGCCAAATCAAATATAATTTTTCTTATCTCTAAGTTTATATAAATCTAAATTGAAAGTGTTAAATGGGCTCAATTCTCCTCCCCCTACACGTGAATGGATAATAACGATTAGTATTCGGTGGTTTATTTATGAGATGACAATTCGTTTACGCTTCTAGGAAGGCGAGCATAATACAAAGATGAGATTTGCCTTTAAAAACATAACGAAAAATTAGGATTTTTGTCATGTGCTAAACCTAATTATAATGTTTTATTTACTGCATTAAATGACATAATAATCGCATATTTCTTGATATCAATCACGTGTCCTACTATGGATTATTCCTCCTAGAATTTCTTAAAAATTAATATACGGCACCAGTTAATAAATTAGTTTAATTTAGTAAAATTAATCAATAGCAATAACAAACAAATTAATGTTACCTAAGTAAAAACATTTCAAATCATAATTTCCCCTGTTCACAAGCGGCACTCGGACTAAGTATAACTGGACCGCGCATTCAATGGGCGAAAATCGTGGACGTCTCAGGACCATTGGGTGGCAAAAAGCAGCGGAACCGAGCGACGGAAACCAAAACAGCGCTTCATTAAACCTGTATTTTTACCTACTAAACCGTTACTTAAATACATAAACTTTATATTAAAATTGTCTGCTTGAAATGGTGATTCTTACAGTATTTAATCGATTATGAAAAGGTTTTGTAAATAATAATAATACATAGTTTAATCAAACTTACTTTTAATTCAATTCAGTAATGACATGAAAAAAGTAAGATGCAGGAAAGTTTTTTATTTTTTGGCCAAATAAAAACTGTCAGCGGGAGTATTGTAGCTAAGATTCTGAATTTTATTTTTTATCTCAAGCATTTCTTCGTGAGACCTTTAGATATCGTTGTACAAATTATTTTCTAGAGCGTCTGAGTATTTCGCGGAAGCGCGCGCGATTATCTCGCATCTACTTGTTATGATATGAGCTGATATTACAGTGCAGTTTGTATACAACAGAGAGTAACATTATTTCAGTTTGCTACAAATTGGTGTTTGAAGAGATAAATGGGTGGTAGAATAAAAGACTTTAAACACTCACACTCTGTTTATTTACAATCCCTGTTAAACATGACTAAATAGAATTAACTTGTTTAGTTTTTGTCTAGTTCCTGGAGATACATTAAATTTGCTTCAGCAGTTGCTTTCTTAGCCAAATCATGGTGACGAATTAACAAACAAACATTAAAATTATCATCTTAATTAATTTTATTCAGTGAGGGTCAACCCCACATTCCTCTACTGATGGATGTTTTGAAAAAACCTTTGTCCCAGTTCATTGCATGCGAGCAATTCTATCTTGTTTACAAAATTCATAGATATTTGCGTTTGGTTACAATTGTTAACAATTTGTTCTAAAGCTTTGACAATGAGCAATACATATTAACTTACTTTTAAGAGACATGACAATCTCGATTGCGATTTCCTGGCATTAAATCTAATATAAAATGATATAAAATATAAATATAAATCTAATATAAAATATAGATGATGTGATATAAAACATGTTATTTAAAATATATTTAAAAATATTACTATGATGTTTAGAACTAAAAATACTCGTATATAATAGCTCACCTGAAAAATGACAGGTCTTTGTTCTGTCCGTCAGCTCGGTTGGTGCAATTAAAGATTTTACCATAGCTAAAAAACTATAAAAACTACATAGCCATAACTAAAAATTGATCACAAACAGCAACTACATCCTCTTTTCACGGTGTCCTAAATACTGACTGAATTTATATATATATTTGCCAGACAATAGGGTTTATTGATAGCACGGTATTGTGTATGTGTGTGGTTCGCGCTCTTGCGTCGAGCTCGCGGATATCCAAGAATCAGCGCTCGCGCCGAATCCATTGAAATAAAATATTATCTGTAGCGGAAACGGCTAATGTTAGAAAAGATTACTTGAGATAAAAAAAATTATTTGGAATGTCCTCTACAACTTCTCCGCGGACACTTTTTACCTGACCCAAAAATAAAAAACTTTCTCGCTTACTACTTTTGTCGTGTCACTAATTAAGACGAACTAAAAAGAATTTTAGTTTAACTAATATTAAAAATTAATAGCAGATAATTTAAAGTTTAAATACATACCATTAGATTCACAATTTCATGATGAAAATTTTAATATAATTTTAACTTTTTTACTTTCATTCAGAATGGCTTAAATGTCAGGTTACATGAAGCGCTGTTTGGATGTTCTTCGCTCGGGTCCCGCGACATCGGATCCTTTTGCCACCCGTCGGGCTCCAGACTTCCACGTTTTTTGGTTCAGTTTTGCATGGCAGGGCTCGGTCCAGTTATACTTAGTCCGAGAAGCGGCAGCGACGCCGTGAGTGTGAGTGTGTGTGAGTGTGTGTGTTCGCACTTCGACACTTGTGAATTCCAAAATGTGTACCCAACCTGAGTTGTGAACTCCGTTTTACTTGTGAACTCCGTTTGCCGGAGTTCATAAGTACCTGACAGCAGATTCGTTATCTGTGAGCTAAGACGAACATTTATATATAAATTTTATTAATTTTTTCATCGGAGCTTAAAAGTAAGGATATTTGAGACACAAACACGGATTTTAGTTCCAGCGTGTATCCATGTAGACAGCGCCCTCGTCGCGTTTTCGGGTCTCCCGCATTTCACATCTGTATTTGTAAACTCCGAAGCATAGCTTGAATATAACCGGACTTGTGAGCTCCTGACAAAAAAGTTAGTTTCATGGTTCAGTGAATCTGATACCCAGCATGGTTTTGGTGTGTCTCCCTCACAGTTGTCGACTCCACTAGAACCAAATGTATTACAAGCCTTAGTTTCAACTCAATTATTTATTTACAGAAAGTTACAAAGTTTTATGTTTAGTTAACAAAATGTAATGAGAAGGCTTGAGATTTCATTGTTTCTATTTGTTACTAAAAACTTTGGTTTTAATACGTTTATGGATACAATCATATACTGTACAATTATACACGATGTCCCTGAAGTGTCATTACAAACCCTATATGAGTTAAGAAAGTGCCTTAATCGAATGCGGGATTTTGTAGTGCCTTGAGTAGTGTCGCTCCTTGAAGTACTACAAAACCCTATATTAGTTCAGCTACATCAGAACGTGGTAACGCCGAAGCTGCTGATGTCCTAAAAGAATTTGGGGACGATAGTGTTTTATTTACGATCAAACTAAATAACAACTAAAAACTGTCATTCCAAATTCATTCCTTCTTCAAAATTCATGAACCCTTATCATGGAAAATATAAGTTGAAAATATTAACCGAATTATGGATATTCGGTATATTGTTTGATATTAATCTGAGTAAGAACACAGTAAGACCTATTACTCTAATGATTAATGAGACCTTCGGTATATTACAGTATATGGAACTTAAAATTATTGTTTCCTTTTATCTGTGATGTAATGCAAACACCCTTGTAGTCATTGGGGTTATTGCCACAACTTTCACTGTCCCAGTTGATTAACGATTTTTTATTTCGAACAAAAAAAAACATGGCAAATTGTATTTTGTATTTTTTCCGTAAATGGTGAAAGTAATTTAATGATTGAAAACTAAAAAATACATTTACGATTACAGTATAGAGAAACTTCATGCTTCTTTTCTAAGGTTATAGTTACATTCTCTAAGCGTCTTTATAATACAAGAAAATGATTATTTTACATATAGTTTAATAATTCACGTAATAAATTGACTCAGTGACGTATGGTGATAAAATGACTAAAACACGTCTGTTCATTAGCTGAAAAATAAATGCCTTACACAAATGATGGAGAGTTAAATACGGTAGTTGCAAAAATAACATATTTGTACGAATACAAATCCTGATGGTACCCATGCAAAACCTTTTTCTTTTTTTCTTTTGTTAAAGCCGTTTAGCTACTCTACGAAAATAAAAACGAATCTACATAAATTGCTGCAGTTTTTCTAGTCCTAAAAACGCTCACGTAAATGTAGAAGGCAATCTCTTGTTAATAATTATTAATGCACATCTTCAAAACGGTAATGTTTTCTTTGAAGAATCTTAAATCAACATAATAATAAGCATATAACTTGGTAGACACAATTTTACAACTATGCTGCAAAACTAGATATATTTTAATTTTGTTAAACTTTTCAAGCACAAAATTTTTTTTATGCTAACAAAATACAAGATAATCATGTAAACAATATATATATTCGCAACAAATTATTCTCTATAATACATTGTTTTTCTACCTATTTGTGTCTGCGTACCATTTAAGAGTCATCTTCACCCCTGGGCCAGTAGCCCATCGTTGCGCAGTCGGTAATGTTAACAATATTTATAACAATAATTTAACAAATATTACTCTCTGTGACGTCGCAAAGTAACTCATTTTCCTTAGTATTTCAAAATTTAGTAAAATTTTCGAAATTTCGAGGTATGAGGGACATAATATAACTATTCAACTAAACACTTACCAAGTTTAAAGAAAATTCGTTTAAAAACGGCGTCTGAAACAGGGGAATGAAATACCATGTTTTGCATTAAAAGCCGTATAGTTAACACTGCCGACTGCGCAACAATGGGCTACTGGCCCTGGGGTGAAGATGACTCTTGAGCTCTTTAATTTTTTTTTTTTTTTTTGAGTACCACCCAAACTCATACTTACCACCCCCTCCCAACGACAACCTACCTCTTATACAGAACATAGGATATTGTTTTCTATTTAATACGATTCCCTATAGCGATTAGTGTTCTAAAAAGAAAACACAACTTTACAGCAACAATAATTTGACATTGTTTTTATTTGATTGAGTGAACAGAAATTTGAATGAACATTCTAGTTCGAAACTATACAAAACATGAATTTAATTATAATATAACATAATTGAATAAATAACCAAATTAAAACAATGTTCCGTATTTTGTATCTGCTATAGCTGCATGTTATATTAACAAATTTGAATACAGTTAAATCGAAAAAATATGTCAACTACACACTTACACCACCATAAGAAAGTTATTTTTCATTTCTACAAAAGTAGCTAAAACAATAAAAATACAAAACGACCAAACTAGTAAATATTGACAACAAAAAAGATTGTTATGATGGGAAATTTGCTGCTCTGTTTTGCTCAGGAAAGAATCAATGTCAGAATGAACTAATCAGTTGTAATAGTATACGTGAACAAATAACTGACCCAACACAAACTATTATGACCAAAGGGATTTTTAAGATCACTCACGGGGATCACTCTTCATGTTTAATTGTTTTTGCGAAGCGTCTCTCGTAACTTAAAATAGTTCATGGTACTAGATCTCGAACTTAAAATAATTTAAGTTGAGATGACTACTATTGACACAAAATCATTATTCGTTAATTTTAAGTGCTTGGAAAACGGAAGTCTTAAATATAATTTACTTTTCTAAGTTATCAATAAATTGCTTTAACCACGCAAATATGCTGGTAGGCCTATTTTGCGTTATAATCACAGATAAGTAAATAATCACATAAACTATAATCACAAAAACTATAATGCGTTGTAATCACAGATAACCTACAGATGTACTGTATAATTTATTTGTGATTGTAATACAGAACTGAGCTGATCAAAACATCAGTTGGTGGCGTAACATCGATCAGAAAGTTTATTTTTATTTTTTAAATATTTAATTTTTATTTCTTCGTTTGTCTCTCGCGTACCACCTGTAATGCTCTCTCGTACCACCGGTTGAGAAACCGGTTGAAACAGTGTTAAGAGGACACTGTTACATATAGAGGATATTTAAAAACATAATTATTATTCAAATCAATCAAGTTGTATACATTCAATTAATATACGTGTAACTGGATTTGTTGAAGCATACGAGTGATACTGTACTACAGTAGTTTAAAAATAATGTTAACTTATAACCTCAGATAACGAGATAGAAATGGTTTGTGTACGTCTGTCTCCAAATGTTAAATCAACGTTCTTAATTCTAATTATGATTAATAGTCGTCCTGAAAATGTTTACGAAAAAATTTTTGACTCCGTATTCACCTAAAAAATGGTTAAAAAATGTCTTCAAAAAAATTTGCGATTAAAGATTTTATATTAAATAAATAAGAATAAATATGCAATAGTGATGTTATTGGAATAGTTCACTGCTATTAAAATATTATTAAATATTATTAAAATATTAAAATATTATTATAACTAAATATTATATTAGTTCGTTACAATTAAAATATTATAAATGAAAACGTATTAATTCAAAATTAGGTGGAGTGGCTTTTAGAGTACAGTATTTATCTATCACTTTTTGTGGTTTACCTAGTAACGCTTTACCGTTGCAAGATATCGTAAAAAAGTTTAGTGATGTTTTTCCTTTAAACTTGTAAGATGATAAAATACATTTAAATTTTAAATTTAAATTAAATTTTAAAGCCCATTAGTACAAGGTAAAAGCGGTTAGAGTTTAAATGTAGGATGCTGATTTTGCCTAAATCTTGTTTGCCATTTTAAATATTTTGAGATAAAGATGACACATGAGCAGACCTTCAAGGAAATTGAGAAAGTGGGTTACAAACAACTCTAACGCCAGATGACACAGCGGAGAATTTTGGGGCGCTATTGTTTGGCACGGATGGATCCGGGGCTTAATCCTTCAAAGTACAGGACAATGTTCCCGCTTCGACAGCCACGTGAAAAGATCGGCGACCTTGAACCTGTCACGACGGGGACATACCGACATTTACAACAGACAGTACGCTTGGCCAAACATTACTTGTACAGCAGATTGTAATGCAGTGGTGTACGTGACAATCTGAATAAAGTAGGATTTTAAGTCTGGTCACTTCCACAATCACATTTGTGTTTTTATTATAAAGTTTTACCGACGATATTATAATTTAATAAAAATTAAGAATATATACATTTACTGTATAACTGTTTAATATATAAGAATATAAACTGCATTTAACTAAAATAATAATTATTAATATAATTAATAATTAGCCAATATAATTATTAATTATAAAATAATTATTGTATAACTGTATTTAATCAGTTTTACTCCATGGCCTGTTATTTCGAAAGTTCGTTGTATTATTCTTAGTGCAGAGATTTTCTTTTAAATACAGATCTTAATCAATTAGGCACAACTTTCCTTTGTATATTTGAGGAAGTTTATTTTTAACTTCTGGGTTTTTTAATTTCTTTTTTTATTTTATCGAACAGTTTTAACTGGGCAAAGTTTTTTCTAAAACATTGATTTTTTTCGCGAAATATTGCTAGTTTAACTCGTACACCTGATTCTTACATTTTGATTAAGTTTCAAGTATTTTTAATTACCGTATGTCTTTAAACATTTCCATGGCTTACTAATAGCCTATTATAATGTAACTTAAAGGTATATCATTTACAAATATTTACTATATCTGAAACAAGAAAAGTGAAGCCGACACCAGAGCCGTATCATCAGCAAAAAGAAATGGTTTACCCCTGATATTTAATTTAGAAATGTTATTAATATAGATAAAAAACAATATAAGTCATTAAGTGCTTTCCTGGATTACACCTTAGTCTACATTAGTCTGATCACTACAGATTCCATTCATTGTAACAAATTGTTTGCAATTTTTAAAATAACCATTGCTTAAATCACTTTCTTTCACTCCAATTATTTCCAATTTCTTTAATAAATTGTTGTATAAACTAAGTCAAAAGCTAGGTCAAAAAACATTATCAAAACTTTGTTTTTGTCATTTATCTTACTTAAAATAAATTTTGTAATGTCAAACAAGGCGTCTGATGTGTTTTCCCTTTCCTGAAACCATACTGGCATTCGGTGATAATTCCTTCCCTAATTAAATATTTTGTAAGTTGGACTTTAATGCATTTCTCTAAAATTTTATCGACGACTGTTAGTAATGAAATTTGTTTTAAAATATTCGTAGATGATTTTGAACCACTTTTATGGATTGGGATTACTGTTGAAATTTTGAAAGGATTTGGAAATTCCCCTGTTATGATACTAAAATTTACAATGTGAAGCAAAGGCGCTATTAAATGACATTAATAGTTTTTAATTATTTTTGATGGTATTTCGTCGCATCGAGGAGCAGAATCCCCCTTAATACTACATATTATATCCATTAATTGCGACCGTGTAATGGGCTCCAGTGTGAGGACGGCATCACAGGCGTCTAACCAAACTAACCAAACTCAAACTTTTTCACAGTAGACCTATCTTATCTAGCCTACTTGCGTACAGTTATGCTGTATTTCAAACCAATATTTTACTTTTTTTTAGTGGTTTTTCGTTAATTAAGGGTCTAGTCCAACAGAATACAAAAGATATTGAATAATTAAATTTCAACTAAACTAAAAAATAAAAATACTAAGTTAAAACAAGACATGTTTTTTGTACGGAACTCCTATCATTCAGTTGTTCTTCATTTTCCTATTTGATTAACATATTGCGACTGTAAAGGAATTGAAAGCCTTTAAATAGTAAAAACAGTACACTTAGAGCGGAAGACAAAATTATATATACTGTTACATTGTTGCAGTTACGTTGTTATATTTTCGCTACAGTGCTAGAACAATTACATAAATTTTGAAAAGTGCTGGGCAATTATTCATATAACTCTCGAAAAGCGCTAGGATTTCCAAGGGGGTGGAGCCGAGCGTGTCGTAACATCTTGTCCCAGGTAACATCTTGTCCCAGTAACATTTTGTCCTAAATTCCTCAGATGCCCAACTCTCTACCTGCTCCCTAGTAACATTTTGTCCCAAATATTATTTGACAGGTTTTCCTTCCCTAACCTAATATAAGGGAGGTTGACATTGACGAAACCAAGTAATTGACGTTTTAATCTTTTAACATTGGTCGAATGGAGTTAAAAATAAAAACAAACAAAGAACCAAACTAACAATGAAAACAGCGAAATGAACTGTCAAAGTGTAAATATGTGATTTGCGATTGCAAGCCAGTTAGTAAATTATAAAATTGTACTATAATAACAATAGTTTAAGATCGTACTTGATATTGCTGATTATGAATATTGACATAAATGAAAGTTATGTAAAAGTATAAAACAATTATTTAGTTCGTAGAATTGCAATTAAATTTTAAAATAAAACAATTCATAACTTTTATGAAATTAGCTGCGTTAGTCAAATAGGTACTGTAGATTCCCTGTGTTACAAATTCAACATGTGGTTCAACAAATATAAACCGGAGTGCAAAACCCGTAGGCCTACAATGAAATAGTCTGAAAGGCGAGTGAGCAAAACAAACGAGCTCGTCTTGGTTTTGAACAAATCTTTTGCTACTTGTTACTTTAGCGCACTGTCTGTAACTGATATTACAATACAGAATTGTTTAAGTGTTTACCGAGAAAATGCCCGGCCCCCCCCGTACTTAATGTTTAAATAAATAACAGTTATGTAAAAGTATAAAACAACTAATCAATTTGTAGAATTGCATTTGAATTTAAAAACAAAAGCTTTAGTAAGAATGATGATAAGGGCTGTTAACTTAATAATTAGAATCCAAGTGTTAAAGATTCAACATGGGTTTCATAATGAGTAACATGGTAGTCTCTCACAAGCCCGGCTTTTTCGCTGTTGTCTTGTGTTCGGACTCTCAAAATACAGCCGGCGGCTGGCGGCTGTGAAATGGAACAGATTTCTTGGAGTTTAGCCGTCCCGTGTGTCCACGACCTTTAGCGCTGTTTGACACACACTACCGAATTATAGGCTATACACGGTTGTCAAGGCGTTAATTTTTGTAACTATCAAATAACACCGTAATTTTTATCTGCGTCCCTCCCAGGCCGGTGCTCCATGCCGCTCGGACTTGATCTGCTCTTACTACCTGAGCTGCGTTCCTCAAACCCTTGTCAAATTTTCGTTGGGACAAGATGTTACCTCGTTAGCTGATTTAATCAACCGTAAAAAAGATTAGGACAAGATGTTACTGGTTTTCCAAGAAATTCGAGTTAGGATAAAATGTTACTGGGACAGAATGTTACCGAACTTTTTGGGTTTAACTCTTTTTTTTATTTTTATATTATGTGCTCGGCTCGGTTCGGTTAAACCCAAAAGTGCCAGAGGCCTCTATTTTGTATCTTGATCGTATGGAGAATCAGATGAAATCATCGGTATTTAAAAATAACAATCGAAACAACTGATATTTCCGTTTAAGTCCGCCCTTATCGATATCGGCGGCCCGACGATATATGGTTGCTTCGCACTTTTCGGACATAAGGCGAGGCACGACATATCGTTGCTTATTATTTGGAGAGTAACGAAAAACGATATATCGTTCCATAATCAAAATAAAAAACATATTTATTTTACATTGTTCATAATTACATTTTATACAAGCAATATTTAACAGTTCTAGAGTAAATATTCTTAATGCTAAATATGATAAGTGAAATTAATTCTTGCAAAGGCTTAGTGCCTGTCTGTGAGAATGAGTCCTGTTTTAGGTTAAAATACAAATAACGACTTACAGGCTACATGTTAAATGCAAGAGTTAAATATTTAATTAATTCGACATATACATCAGCTGTTATTAATGAGTATTCAAATCACAGTTTATTTTTTTACTAGAAGCGTGTAATATAAAGTGGAATATCTTTGAAAATGAGCTTCCTTTGTTCGTAGTATCTATATACTAGGAATACGCTCCGATGTCCGTCCCGTACAAGAATTTTTTACTCACTTTTTGTGAGTTATTAGGTGACGCTTATTATGTTTTTTTTTTTTTTTTTTTTTTTGGAGAGTTTAGAAAAATGCATTACGCACACAGGTGGCAAACCTGTAGTGTGGGACTCCCCTAAAAACGTGTGTACCCACTAAAAAACCTCGCCTCTACTCTTTAGGATTCTAACCTGGAGTTGTTTATCACATTACGTAGGGCTAGGCCTAAATTTGGCTTATGCCCGTGGGGCTTACTCCTTATCCAGCCACTCGATCAAGGGATCTGGGCCACTTCGCGGTCCAGATCATGTTTCTTTTCCAGGAGGATGCCCCGGACGAACTGTGATAAACAATCCCAGTTGCCCTCATCCTCCAAGATCTTTTGGCAGACCGAGTCCACCGAAAATGCACCAAAAATTTGTGTGGCCTTCAGGCGGAACCCTTCCCAACGGGGGCAGAATTGGCCGCCGTTCCACCCATGGTTGGACGTGCTTGATAAGTCGCGCAGTCCATCGTCCTCGGGTGTCGTGCTCCCAGCTGTGTTGCCACTGCTGGAAGGTTCGGGAGCGCTCTGCTGTTCTTGCCGTGTCCTTGCCAATCTCGACTTGTCTCTGATAAATTGCCTTCCTCTCTCCTGCCAAGAGCTTGACAGGGATAACTCCGGCGACCACCAGGACGGCAGGCTCGGACACTGTCCGGTAGGCGGAACACACCCCGAGCGCCGCTCAACGTTGAACCCGGGCGAGTCGCAACCTGTACTACTCTTTATCGAGAGCGTCTATCCACACCTCTGCTCCATATAAAGAAGTACGAACTGAACCGCGGACATCAACAGACGTCTTCTGCTGGATCGTGGAACCCCGACATTAGCCATCAGCCTACTAAGGTAAGTGACTACCTTAGCGGCCTTGTTCGGCGTACGGAAGATCTGATCCCTCCAGCTTAACTTGGTGTCCACCATAATCCCGAAGTACTTAGCAGCACGAGTTTATTGGACCACCTCCCTTCCCACTCGGAACAGAACGACGGTGTCTATCCTCTTCTTCGTAAGGATTACAATCTCCGTCTTACGGAGAGCAAGCGAGAGACCGTGATCGGACATCCATGTGTTGACCACACGCATGACTCGGTTCAACTTTAGTTGGGCCAGCTCAACGTTGCGTGCGACAATGAGAGCTGCGACATCATTGGCGTACCCAACCAAAGTGGTTTCCTCAGGCATCTCCGACCTCAGGAGGCTGTCATAGGCAACATTCCAGAGATCCTGGCCGAGTATTGAATCTTGCACGGCACCAGAAGTGACTTCCATCATCCACGTTCCGTCCCTTGTGTCGTAAATCAGGCTTCGAGAGCGGAGATAATCCTCAATGAGTCGCAACAGATATGCAGGAACGCGAAAGGTGTTGCGAAGCGCATCCAACATATCGACCCACCTCGCCGAGTTAAAGGCATTCTTGACATAAGCGTAACAAGAAGCACTTACTCAGCGAGAGAAATGGTTGTGGCTCTCGACTTTCTTCACAGCTCTCCATGGACTTCGGTGATAGCGTCAATCGTTGACCGTCCCTTTCTGAAGCCATACTGATCGGGGCATGAGTCCCCGGCAGCTTCCACGTCAGAGGTCAGGCGGGAACGGATCAGCTTCTCGAACAGCTTCCCAGCCGTGTCCAACGTGTAGAAAGGCCTGTGGGACAACGACAGCTCGGAATCACCTTTGCCCTTGCTGATCAGTACAAGTCTTGCGGTTTTCCATAGGGAGCCGGAAACACCCCTTTTACCAAACAAGCGTTGTACATTCTCAACAACAAGTCAGCATTAATTGAAAATACTTTCTTTAAAGCCTCGCTGGGAATCCCGTCCGGGTCAGGAGCCTTGTTGCTCTTTAGGGAGAGAACGGAGGTTTCCATCTCCTCGAATGTGAAGAGTGGAACGTCATCTAACCGTCCGAAGTCAACCGGCGTACATCCTAGGCCTAGCCTACAAATAAATACATACAAAGAATGATTTTAGCTAAGACCTCAAAACAAGCAAGTAACTTAATAATAATTATGCTTACAATATTAAAGGTAAATAGATTGTAGAGCGAAAAAAACAATACAATTTAAAATCTATGATTAATTAATCAAAGTTAATAAAAATCAAGTAATGTAAGTATTGTAGAATTACGCTTACTTAACACTTAATGCATATTTTGTTACCTGAGACATAGGCTACAATGTCACAACACATTCTAATTAGTTGTTCAATTTAAATCTTTCTCCCAAATAGATATTAGTTGTATCCCATTAATTAGTTAATCGCATAATTCCGTACGACAGCAATTCATTCCACATCAACATGCCTATCTTTTGGTAGACTATAATTTATAACTTCAACAAGTAAACATCAGTGTTGATCTATTTAATTTAACAAACAAGTCTGTCAAAATATCAATTAAATTTTATTTAAAAACGTAACATAACGGCGAGCAAATATAAACAAGAAAAGGTTATGTTATGTTGTTTTCAGCATACAGCGACAACTCAGCTGCGATGTGGGAAAATAAACTGATCATAGCAACTACATTAGTCAAACCATGTAGCCTAAACAACTAAAGTTCTGTCAAAAATTCCGGAAATAAGCTTTTTTAATACTTGAAAATAATTGCTCGATTATAGTTTATTACCTAGTTTAAAATACTTAAAATCTAACCTGAGAATTTCATTGCAATAAAATTAGTAATAAAAAAGCCTTTTGGGGGTCAAAAATTCGCCTAAGAGACATTTAAAGTCGGTCTAAAGAATTTTATAATCTATGTTCCATATAGTAAAAAATTCAATTAATACGCAAGCATGTTTCATTTCCTCCTTTTTTCTCAGCTCGTGTGCATCGTAGGAGAAATCCGTGCATACCGTTAGAAAGTTACAGTCCTGTAGATGAGCAGAATCACATTCTAATTCACATCGGACACCAGGGGTACGCCCCATAGGCTTTAAAAGTTCCAATGTTAATCTTATGGAGGAAGGAGAATTGATTGAATCATTAGACAGTTGTTGTAAAAACAACCGCCAGAAAAACAGGAAAAACAGATGTTTCAGTTATAAAATGTAAAGTTCTTGGGTCCAGTTCAACTGAAATTTTGACCAAATTTTGATCAGGAGGCGATCTCTAGTAATAATAAGTTTCTAATTATCAAATTTTGAGGTTCACATGATTGAGTGGACAAGCATGATTAGCCTATATTACAAATTAAAGTTCATTGATGGAAGTCAACTACTGAACTTAAGTAAATGATGAAATTTTTAATAATTCGCCTTGAAATTAATTAAATTGTAAATTATTTTTTTATATTTTTGTAGTACCGTGTGTTGGAAAAGTTATTCTAGTGAAGGTGGGAAAGGAAGTTGAGACAAATATTGAATACGCCATGCTAAGTTCTTAAGTATTGGAGTGCAATAGTTGTTCATTCGTTGTTAAATTACATTTATTTCAATGCATTTTAATACAATTATATGCATTGTCTTCTATTTTAATTAATTACTTATAACTTTTCCAAAGTAAACTCAAAACTTGCAATTTACTTAAAGAGATTAAAATACGAATAACCACAACTATTCACTTCTCGTAGTATTTTCATGTTATTAGGTGTGCTATTAAGGCTCCGGTCTACCCCAGCCAAAACAACAACAATGCCAAATCCCGTATTCCATAGCGTTAGGCGTTCCATAGCGTAGGCCATAGCGCTAGGGCGAGTTTGATGGCTGCAGAGGTTTACAGGATCGTGTTTCAGATTATCTATATATACCAATTAAGATAGAGATTGGCTGTTAACTTTTTTTAAAGTATAAAAAAGGAATTAGTCGGCTATCATTTTAGAATTTTTGAATAAAATTTCTAATTTCAGTAATAACTGTCTAAAATCATCTTTTTTTAGTTTGTAAATGCAGAGGTTTACGGGGATCGTGTTTTAAAACTAACCAATTAAAATAGAGATTGGCTGTTAACTTTTTTTTAAAGTAGAAAAAAGGATCTAGTCGCTACCTTTTAGAATTTTAAAATAAAATTTCTAATTTCAGCTATAACTGTCTAAAATCATCTGTTTTTCTCGACTTTTAACTGAAGTTTTCTATTGGTTTTAATGAACTAATTACAAAAGTGTAACAGAGGAAAATTAGTACCGTTATTCTTCTTTAATATGACACCATATTTATAGCTCTAGGCTTTATTTGGCAGAAAATAACGATTCTAAAAAACCCTTGCATTTGGGTGCGCGCCAGGGGTAGAAAGGCTCCGGTCTACCCCTGTCAATTAAACCCGTTTTCTACCTAAAGTTCGTCGCTGTCTGCTCTCACCACTATCGGACCGACACCGTTCCCACTACACAATGCCAACGTATTCTAAGAAAAAGAGAAAGTTTTTGGCTTCTTTTTGCCAACAGATTCGCCACATGCTCCGTTAGGGTGTGTATGTGGACTTCACAAATTAAAACTTTGATGCCGGAGTCCACAACTACGCGTCCGTTCTTGAAAATGATACACGTGTATGCGGAGTTCATTAGCGTGCAATTTGTAACAAGTGTGTATGACGATAAAAAATATTAGGTTTTTTAAAAATGTGATTACATAGTTAAATTCTACTTACAATTAGAAAAATATTGGTGAAAGAAACACTCGTGTGTATGGATTTTTAAGACGGAGTTTATAAGTACGGATATTTTCATACGGAATTCACAAGTGTCGAAGTTTCAGTATGTGTGTGTGTGTGTGTGTGTGTGTGTGTGTGTGTGTGTGTGTGTGTGTCACCGCGGCATGACTAAGTGACGTCATTACCGACAGCCTTGCCTGAAGGCCGCACTCGTGGTCGATAAACACCGAATTATCGATGATCTCGATATATCGCACTGACACTACGATTAGTTCACAGTGTGTTTATAAGTACTGCTATCCTATTAGAGTTAATGAGCCGATGAGCCACTCCAAAATACTTAAATTCCTCATGTGGCGTCGAAACATGAATTGCATCATAATAGCCTGCTTACGCGAACTGTAAAAAAGCGATTTTTTTAGATCGACCCAAATGTTTCTATATTACACGAGTAAGGAATTCTAAGATATGAATAGTTATACAGTATAGTACAACGAGGTTAAATAGACATAGAGTGCTCACCAGATAGGGAAAACTGTCCCCTTTTGACTGGCGCCATGTTACCCATGATTCCCGCCGTTTCCTTGGTAACCAGTCCTTTGTTTACACTTTCCCAACAGTAATTTACCATTTTACCCACACCTATCCGACGTTGCTATGGTAACCAATTTTAATAGCCAGCTCACAGACCATCAAATTAAACTAATTTAAAAACAAACAACAAATACCGTAAACATATGTTTTAAAACTATCATCAGTAATTTTTGAAGCTTGTAGCGACCAATCAGAATAGCTAAAACTATTAACTGAATACTAGAGATCGCCTCCTGATCGAAATTCGATCAAAATTTCAGTTTATCTGGACTCAAGAAGCTCAAAAACAGTATAGAACTAAAACATCTGTTCTTCCTAATTTTCTAGCAGTTGTTTTTACAACAGCTGTCTAATGATTCATTCAAATTCACCTTCCTCCATAAGATTAACATTGGAACTTTGAAAGCCTGTAGGGCGTAGCCCTGGAGTCCGATGTGAATTAGAATGTGATTCTGTTCATCTACAGGACTATACCTTTCTAACGGTATGCTCGGATTACTCCTACTATGCACACGAGCTGAGAAAAAAGGAGGAAATGAAACATGCTTGCGTATTAATATATAGATGATAAAATTTTGTATTATCATATGGTTACAGTATTGGAAGGTCAATTAATTGTTAATTTTGGCTGCCGTCAGTAGTAAAGCAAACGACAATGAAACTGAAGGTGCATTAAAAATCTTACATTACATTTCCTATGTAATAAATACACAATATTTTTAGTTTTTCAGAATCGAAGAGATAATAATATACAGGGTGGCCCAAAAAAGTTACTCACCACTTTACGGTAATCCTTCCTATAAATATACAGCCCCATGTGGAACTCACTCACTGACTCACTCATCTATACAAATTCTAGACTACTTCCGGGTGAGCTGGAAACTTGATTTTTGGCACGCGGGTGGCTTAATATCTGATACCCCCGGGAAAAGTCTGAAATCCGATAATTTTTCATTTCAACCCCCCCCCCCCCCCCCCAAAAAAAATAACGAAGGGTGGAAACCGGTAACCCGAAAATGTAAGGTTTTACTATTTTCGCTGTAACTTTTGAACGAGAGGTCCTATCTCGAATCTGAGGGAAAATCGTTAGTGGGGAATTAAACGCTCTACAAGTTAGGTCATATGACATTTTACCGTATCTCATCCCCTTCACCCTTAAAAAGGGGCGTACTTCCAAAATTTCCAAATTCGTCAACAAAAATTGCACTATTTTAATATTTTTCATTTAGTATTATGGCACATCGATGAGTGAAATTTTGTACATATTATGCACTAATAAAGGTCTAACTATAGTAGCATTCATTGATCAATTTCAACCTAAGTTTAGTCCAAAAAAATCGTAAACAAAGGAAAACCTTAACATTTTTTCATGTATAGTGTTTATAATTTACTTTTACCTGGTAAATATACTGCTATATCGATACATGTTTTAGCAATATTGTATTCTATTTTAGATGCTCTACAAGATTGGTCCTATGAAATTTTACCGTATTTCATCCCCTTCACGTTTAAAAAGCGGCGTATTTCCAAAATTTCAAAACTCGTAAACAAATTTGCACTATTTTAAATTTTTCATTTACTATTATGGCACATTTATGAGTGAAATTTTGCACATGTTATGCTCTAATATAGGTCTAACTATATTAGTATTCATTGGCCGATTTCAATCTAAGTTTTAGTCCTAAATGGTCGTACAACACAAAATTCTTAAAAAAATGTCAAGTATACTGTTCGCAAATGATATAATCTGGCAAATGTACTGCAAAATTGATATTTTTTGCCAGTATTATATTTTATTTTAGACACTCTACAAGTTCGATGGTATGCGATTTTGCCGTATCTCACCCCCTTCACCCTTAAAAAGGATTGTACTTTCAGAATTTCTAACATTTTTCTCAAAAAATGTGCTGTTTTGATATTTTTATTTACTATTATGTAATATGTATGCATGAATTTCTATTTATATTATGACCTCAACAGGTTCTATCTGTAAAAAAATGCTTTTTGCCAATTTCAAACAAATTTTAGCCCAAAAAAATTGTAAAAACACAAATTCTCAACATTTTTTCATGTTAAGTGTTCGTTATTCACTTAAACTTGGTAAATATACTGCTATATTGATATATGTTTAGCCATTACTATATTCTATTATAGACGCTCTACAAATTTGGTTCTATGACATTTTGGAGTATCTCGCCCCCTTCACCCCTAAAAAGGGGTGTAGTTTCAAACTTATACCTTCTTCCACAAACAATTCGCTATTTTAATGTTTTTTATTTACTATTATGGTGCACAGATGCCTCAAACTTAGTAAATATTATTGACATAACTAGTCCTTACTATTTTAAAAGCCAGTGATCAATTTCAATCCAATTTAAGACCAAAACAATTGAAAAAAAAAACACGAAATTATTGACATTTTTTCATGTAAAGTGTTTGTAAATTACTTTATACTGAAAATTTTACTGCCATATTGATTTGTATTTCGCCAATAATTTGTTCTATTTCGGACGCTCTACAAGTTCGGTCCTTTGCGATTTGGCAGTATCTCACCCCCCTTCACCCTTGAAAAGGAGCGTACTTTCACGATATTGAAATTCTTTCACAACAATTGTCCTATTTCAACATTTGTTACTTGACTATTCGTTGTTTCCACGTATTTTTTTTTAACTTCCTCAAAACTACTAACGGCAATTTCCTTTCGGCATCGATTCGTTATCGTCTACTAACACTTCGGGGGAAACATTATAGGGGGCATGGGGGCGGAGCCCCCATCGAGCCGTAGGCGAGTTGTTGTTAGTATACACGTACAAAGCTGGCTATATCTGTAAAGCAAAGTGTCCAGTGTTTTTCACCATTGTTATTACATATTCCATAAGTTTAGCATGTTTCCAACAATTTCTGAACATTCTGGTGGAGTGATGGTCATTAAGACCCTGAAAATAATTTTAGATGAGTACCTTTTTTATGAACCATTCTATATTTTGTAAAACTTCAATTAGGCATTAACTCTTACTGGAGAGTGAGGTAGAAAGGTACAAAAAGAAAGTGCTACCAATAACACCTGAATCAAACTCGTTAAAGATTTTTATGTTTTATCTAAAAGAAATAATAGTCAATTTTTAAACAAATTATACAGGGTGAGTTTTAGGTCCCTTTCTCCTATTTCTTTTCCATACGGTACAAGTTAGCAGGTTTAAACTCCGCACATCTATGTTAGAACTATCGATTTCCAATGGGGGACGGTTCACGAGGAGTAAGGCAAGATATTTAAGTGTAAGCATAAGTTGATAATAAATCAAATTAAAGGTCTCTGTTAGAAGAATACAATGCTTAAAACTGGATCTCAAATGGATTTCCTAGTCGAAAATGGAAGACGATCAAACTTTGCACATTTCAAACTTAAAATCACATTTCTGATGCAAACAAAAAATACAATACACTCAACCTTTTGAGGACTAGTTTATAGCAAATTCTTTAGAATACAAAACCTTTTAAAATGATGTATGATATGAGGTAGACCAATGAAGTTTTTCCTTTAGGGACGTCCCTAATGGAAGTTGTCAGGGAAACTGCTTTGGCCTTCGTAACATGATACATCATTTTAAAGGGCTTTGTATCCTAAGCAATTTACCACAAACCTGGCCTCAAAAGGGGGAGTGTATCGGGAGTTATTGAATTTTTTTTAATTTCAGCAATATGCTTTTAATGCTTTTTTTTGCTCAGCCGTTTTTTTGGGAAGGTCGGCGCTGTCCCATGTTTATTGCCTGCCTGATATGACCCACGCTTGATGATCCCCTACAATCCTCATAGACCCCCTCCCAAAGATAGACTCTAGTTTATTTATTATTAATAAATCATCGAGCATCAGGCTTGTTTATCCCCCTGGACCCCACGACTCTAGTAGATAAGTCTAAGCTGGGTTCGGCGACCATCTCAGTTTTTAGTGATAAAACGGATCGCTGGACCTTCTCAGACATTCGGTACATACAATTTAGGGTTGTTTCACCCGACCCCCAAAGTTTTTAACTTAAGTATGAAACAGTGAAAAGAAAATATCTACTGGTAGATATTAACTAGTAGGTTAATTCTAATCTATCTTCTTATTTCTATAAGGGTTTCGTATATTACGTCCCTTTTTCTCTTGATCTACTGAACCGATTTTTAAGATTGAGGTGTCATTTTAAAGCTTAGGATATACCGCAGTGACGAATCGTAATTAAAAAGGTCATATTGTTTCGAGCTTCGCCCCCCTGCCTTTTGATTTATTTCTAGAGGGCGCTTTAAAATGTTGACCAACTTTTATTGTAAGTTCTTCAATGTGAATTTTAATTTAACAGCTGATTACCTTCAGATGAATTTAAAAAGCCAGATAGTAAACAAAAATAGATCTCTGTCACTTCATAATCAACATTCACGTACTGTAGGTGAGTTTCACTCATACAGGATCATAAAATGCGCAATTTGCGCACGGGCCACCTCGTAATTCTTAATCCTAAAATTGCTATTTTCTAATTTAGTTTAAACGAATGCCAATCAAAGCATCTCGAATTTTAAAATGGCTGCTATTTTGATTATGGGTAAGATATCGGCATCCGGTTTGTGCCATTTAATTTCTCTTGATAAACCGTTTTAAAATGAGGGGTCACTCGATAAGGGTTTATGTTTGAAAATTTGGGGCTTCCAAAAAATACCCCATTTTGGGGGCCGGGGCAAAATTGTGACTTTGATGAAAATTTTCATTTTTTGTGTTGTTAACATGTCTGAGTTTGGTTTTCCTAATGCAACGCGTTAAAAAGTTAACTGGGGGTGTCCAGACTTTTTCCTAACCCTGTATACTCACCACCTCTATGAGATTTATGGAGGAAATAAAAGTGCCAGATTTTATACAATTTTGCGTTTACCTTTACCAATGAGGGATTGACCTACATTTGCTAACAATACCCCATCGCAGCAAACCTAAATTTTCTTTCCCATGGTGCTTTTTTTAATTGGGAAAGTAATAAAATCTGAAATTCCATTTGAAAGTGGCTGAGTACGTAGGTCTGCTATGAGGAGGGGTTATTTAATTTAGGAATTATGGCCTACTTGCTGTAGTAGTTTATGCCAAGGATGATTATTTAGTCTGTTTTCCGTTTTCATCAGCGTACGCTTCCTTGTTTAAAAACAACTGTTCTTTGGAAAAAGTCACTAGTTTATTTAAAAAATAATACTTTTTATAAATTTAACCAATTTGACGATATACCGCATTCTTCTAGTTTAAAAATAGCCTAACACTAGTTTTGCTTTTAATAAGTTATCTCAACGTGAAAATTTAAAACCAATTTATTAAACAAGATTAAATATTAACAAAAGTCACAAAATATGAGTCGTCAATATATGTATGAACAAGTAATGTTGTAAATAGGCCTAGGAGGCCTTCCGTAAATCTAGAATTCAAAACTAGCCAATCCTAATTTGAAGTTGTTCTTCGTTTGCAAGTTAAGTCCTCCAAAAATCTGGTATACTTCTCTTCTCTTGATAAATGGGACATCGCTGTTAAAAACCTATTGAATTTCTCGATTTCTACACGATGAATACGTTCAAATTTGCGAGGATTTTGTCTGTAAAGCTGCCGCAGTTTCTCTAGTCGCCACTCAATCGCTAATCTCCCAAACTCACGATATTCTTCCACGGTCAAGGATCCGTAAATTTTATACAAGCCTTGAATTACAGGCTCAAACTTGGTAGATCCTCTGAGATCTTGCGTCATCCTTTGATTGCGACCTTTCTCAAAAACATTCCTCACAGCAGTCCATTTCCCAATATTAGACATGTATAGAAGAACAATCATGATGCTTAGTAAGGCAGTTACCACTTGGAGGTAGCTACTGAAGAAAACCAATGACAAAGACAATAACTGTAAAGACCACTGAATTAGGTTCTTACTTCGGGGGTTCGTCAAGGGAAATCGATAACAAATTACAAAGCTGATTAAACCGGAAATAATAATGTAACCATATAAAACATTCATATACATTGGCACTAGACTAACTAATCCTTCAAGAAGTGATTGGAAAAAGTAAAAGACTATCGTGGACCCGCCAGCCATCACTCCTAGCATAGCAGGTCTCTTGAGTGGTAACAGGCTGACTACCAGGTACAATAATACCAACGCAGAAGCAAATATCCCACAGTGATGCCAGTAATGTAGTAAAACACTTGGTTATGCACCAAGACAGGCGCTAAGAAGAATAGTGCAGCACCTACAGTAAACATTCCCAACAGTATTTTGTCAACTTGTGTCACTTGAAGCTTGAAAGAGTAATTCTTGGAGGTATGGATCCCCAGGCAAGTGGTTTCAAACGGGTTGATTGCGATGCTTCTGGTTCGCAAGCGGGGTAAATTGAATCCCCAACTTGTCTTCTGGGTGGATTCATACTGTTCCCAGACTTCGTGTTCGTCTTGCCCCTGGTACAGTTCAAACTCGCCGTTCAACTCCGGGTCGACGACCAGTGAGACTGTCCGCCACAGACTGCTCAGTACCTTGGGTGCTCCATGGTAGCAGTACACGGTCGGCAGTTCTCTGCTGGACAGAGGGTCGCAGCAACTGTAGGCAGTGTCGGGCAGAAGAACCACTGGGACCAAACTCTTCGGAGGCGAAGCGCTACTGTGTGGAGGTTTGACAAAATCACTGTGAAAACTAGGATGAATTTGAACATTGTTAGTGTCAAAACGGGCGTAGTTCAGACTTTGAAGTACAGTACTAATAGTCAAATTTTCTGTGCAGTGTGATTGTTAAGTGTGATATGTTAGGGGTTTCTTGTATCAAAACAAACGTGTTTGTAAATATACTCAGCTGATTGCAGATCTTTCAACAATCTTGAATCAAAACAAATGTGCAAGTTGATAAACATAGTCAGCTGATTGTAGGTCTTTTAAAAATATTGTCATAAACAATTGGGAAAAAAATAATAATTTAAAAAGTATATTGATATATAATACAGAAGTACAATGGAAAGATATTATATTTACAATTAATTTGAATGATAATATTAAATCGGATGGATTTATAAAATAAAACTAAATTAATAAAACTTAAATAATTTATTACACAGTTAAATTGTGGAATGGTGTGATACTATAGGAAGGGTTGCCGGTAAAAACATGCGATTTTTAAACGTTATGTCACTAGTTGCCCGGGTAACTACAACCTTATCAATACAATTAATTATAGAGAGAAAAAAATTTAATATTGCTGTTTGTTTTCAAGACAAAATATTTGCTACGTTATTTTTCACCTTTAAAAACTTCTGGATTTAAAAACATTGCTTTCTAAGTGTGTTTGTTAATTTCTATGTTAAAACTTCAGCAAGCGCGTTTAATGTTGTCTAATATAACTTTTACTAATTCTTTGTACTTAGTTTCGCTTGTTCTTTCAGTTAGTGACTTTCTACACCAGAAGAATTTTATAATATGTTTATCGGTTTGTATTGGTTTTCAATTGTAGGCCTACTACATCTCAATTGGTTTGCTCATGTTAATCGGAGCACTTAACAACGTGACTCACTTAAGCTTCAAGGGAGATTATCTTAAGACTTAGGACTTACCATAATTGTTATTTGTTAAAAACCCAAGAACAAAAGGAAACTCTTGTCTAAGTATAAATACAAAGCTTCAAGTGTGTGTGTGGTCTACGTTGTCAAAATGAATTGCAACATTTAAATATGTTTTATTTATATCTGCCTTCTCTCAGTTATTTGCATAAATTTAGCATTAATTTTAAAATTATCGTCAAACCGATATAACGGAAATCGTTATTGTAATTAGTAGGTGATAAAACTGCAAGGGTAACGCGACGCCGTGGCGGGGGGCGGGGGGGGGGGGGGGGTAGCGAGCTAACATATAGACATGCGAGCTACCCCTAGCATACCCCACATCCAGGAGCGTGTGCAGATATTGACAGCGTTGATTGCTTTTGTCACTTGGCAACTGATGTAAAACAGCTCTTAACATTGGCACTGCTTCCTTTTGACTAGACAAATCAATCTATGGACATGACTAATTACAAATGTATCGTACCACATTGAAATGGTTTATGTAGTTTTATAATATGTTTGTTAATAATACCAGTAAAAAACCACAAACTCTACTGAATGAGGACTTAACCACTGCCGAGTATGCGAACACGTTATTATAATTTTAAAATAAGCAAATTGATTTTTTAAAGGCCATAAATTAAAATACCCGATCTTGATCAGTGCTACACCTTCCACGCCCCCGAAAAATTCCTGGCTTCTGCCTGCCTCCATTAATAACTGAAATTTATAAAATAAAAGTATTTTTTAGTTTTTATTCATTCCCTCCCTTATGAAGATAAAAACAAATTTGTATTTTTGTATAGGTTAAGTTAGTTAATTATACAGTGGACATTCATTATGTTTTAATATCACCTTATATGTTATAAGCATTAAAATCCATTTTATTAAAATTTTCACATACAGTACTTACATTCTAAAAATGTAATGAGATGAAAAATTGAATAAAATTAACACTTCTAATCATGTAGCTAAACTTTAAAATAAATACTTTAACTACCGTAGTAAATCTGAAAGAATTTGTATGTTAACTTTCTCGGGTAAACAGTAAGCATGTACCCTAACTTACAATAACGCGTTCCAGCTGAACAATTTTGCTCTACAAAATAAAATCAACACTTCAATGTTAACAAGTTGTAAAGGTTGTGATCACGAGGACTGGGTTTGGTGCATTTTAATAAAAGTACATGGGGCCTAACATTCACACGGTAATTACCTACTAAACTACCTAACCATCAATGCGATAAAACCCAATCTTATAGAATTTTTTTAGAATTTCAATTCATGATTACAACGAAATAAGATTTTTTCCTATCATAGAGACTGATATTAATATTATAATATATTATTTATTTTACAAATAAGTTATTTGCAAAGTCTGATGACATTTTTTTTAAATACATTTTTGAAATCCGTGTGTATACATACATGCAAAATTACTCGTATTAGAGTATTCGAAAAACATTTTATTATTGCTGGGAGTAACAAAACTTTTAAATTACATGAACTAATTAAAACGATTCTGTAAAATTCGTTTGTTTATAATTATTTTGAATCCAAACCCGAGCAACAGTCCCACAGCCATCTGGGCAGGTGGCATCGATTTTTGCGTGACTCAAAAGGGTTTGTTTGCCGCCCCACATACTCACGCCACGGTCAACGACCTCTGGTCCACGTGGTCCCTGGTCACGTGGTCACGTTTGTACGACTGTTTAGCGAGGGAAATACTATGGTGGGCAGCGACTATATACAAAAGTATAAAAAATCAATGAATTGAATGTGCGAGCGAATTGGACTGCACTAAATGATTTACTTTTCGAGAATCAACGTAGAAATCGCTTAGTTAAACTATAATGTTTTTTAATATTTTATTATCAATTCAGTATAAGACTCTAGAATTTAAAAGCAAAGAAAAAACCTTCATCAATTGAAGTTAATAATTGTGACTGAATTCTGTTCTCTAATATTTTCCTTATGTATTTATAAAGAATGTTTAAATAGAAATACTACGGATAGAATAAGATCCCTTAACGATGCTGTCTTTTTATGACAACTTCTGGCAGCCTAAAAAAGTATAGGCCTACAGACATATAAATGGAATTGGAAGAGCTTGGAGCAGTAGGCCTATATCTAAGAAAATGTCTATCTTTGGTTTATTTATCTCTTAGAGTAAAAATTAGAACATTTTCTGAGATTATAATATTATTCTTAATTTTATTTTAAATGGTTCTCATATTAAAATTGATTCCTACGCCAGGCATGGATTATTCGAAATTTTTGAGATGACATCTTTTGCTGATCGTTTTTTTCTGAAGAAGAACCATTAATGGGTAGAGATATAGCTTTAAGTAAATCAAATCTTTTTAAGTTATGTGTAACAAAAAATGTACCGGTACCTATAGAAAAATAGCATCACGAATAGTTCATAAAATAGATTTAGAATCAAGTTTAACCATCGTTAAAATAAACTTCTAGTGTTCAATAATTAATTTGGTAACTCTCCTTATTTTCCTTATTCGGTTGTAAGTGCCAAATATCATAAGGTCGTCGGCCGAAAGTTCGGTGGTTCAACTCTTCATTCTGACTGGGTCAATATTCACTTTGACTCTTGACTTGACGCTGTCAAATAGACTTCCTCAACCCTGCAGAGCCTTACAAAGAATGATGTAGCTTCAGTGTAACAAGAATACTGTTGGGCGCCTACTTCGTAACTTGTTGAGGTTTTGAACAAGAAGCAGGAATTGTTGTTCAGGAAGATTCTTGTTTTAAAACAAGAAACAGGATTTTTTTTGTAAAATCTCTGTTTTTGTGTTTGTATTTTATGTGAGTTTATAATTCCAAAATAATTTGAAATAATTCACAAATACATTGAAGACGTTTCTTCCAAAATTTCCAAAATCTCAAGATATAAATATTGAGGTGGTGTTATAAGTAATGCTGAGTATGAACAAGTTTATTGGCATGCAAATGGTAAAAATATTTCCATAAAAAGGCCTCACCATAAGATACATAATCTTGATGAGTGGTAAGAACCTTCTAGTTTCGGTGGTAACGGTAAAAACGATGTAAATCTATCTTCTTAATTCAATTTGCGTTTCGTCTCTTACAACCATTTTCTCTCGACCTACTTAACAGATTTTGAAAATTGAGGTATCATGTTAAAGCTTTAGATCTAGCACTTGAGCGAATGGTGATTAACAAGGTCTTTACATTATATACGTTTCGCTCTTAGCCCCCTAGCCTTTGATTTATTTCTAGAGGGTGCCTTAAAATGTCGACCAACTTTCTTAAGACTGATAAACTTCAGATGCATTTTTAAGTCAGATTGCAAAGAAAATTAGATGGTCTGTCACTGTATAATCAACAGTACCAGGAGGACCGAGCGTTGCTCGGTGAAATATTAGTAAATTTAAATATCAGAATAAACTTTATTGACATTTAATATGCAGTACATAAACAGCTGTTACATTTCTTTTTGAAGTTCTGAATGTACTTCTTGTTTATATGTTGTTAATTCGTTGCCAACATGGCAACCCATAAGCCCAATGTTAAAATTTTGTAATTTTAAACTTTAATTTTTAGCAAAATTAAATTTTCCCTGGGGGCAAGACCCATCTCAATCGTATTTTTAAGGTAAAACTAAGTTTATTCCAAAATTTGAAGGAAATCGTCGGAGCCGTTTTTGAGATAATTGTGCAAGCAAGCAAACAAGCAAACAAGCAAACATTGCTCGTATAAGAGTATAGGATAAATATTGTTTGAAAAGTCATATGTATTTATATTTATGAATCATTAATTTTTTTCAATTTCGTCTCATCAAAAACAGAAAACCTCCTAGAAATGAATGAAAATTCTTACAACTTACGATCCACTCAAAATTTCCCGTTTCAACAACATAACACAAGTTTTTATCAAAATCATTTCATATATACTGCAACAAAACTCTACAACAAGCTACCACAAAATATTAAAAAAGAAAAATTTTCGTAAAATTTTAATAAAAAAAAAAAAATAAAAAAGTTGCTTCAAGAGAAGTGCTACTACAGTGTCAAAGAATATCTTGAAGATAAAATATAAAAATTTTCAATGCATCAAAATATTATGAGGAAACAATTTCTGGAATAGAAGACATCAAAAATGAGAAAACAACAATTTACAAAAAAAAGTTCTAAATTATTATATTTATTTAGCTATAAGATGCCTATGCAATTTTTAAGATTGTCAATGGTGTTTAAATAAATAAATATAATTCCTTCGAATTGGAGGAGAGTTTCTCACAATCAGAAAGAAATATATTTTGTTGGAGTCGAAATTGGAGCAAACATTTGAGCAATCAGACTGTCTAAACGGAGTTTACACGATGGTTAACACACGGATTAAATAAACGTTGCTTCGTTTCAACAACTAACTGTTTTCCCCTATAGGCAGGCAAACCCCATACCTTTAACATTTACCTTAGTGCATTTTCTCTATTTTTATGGGTGTAAACTAGTTAAAATCACATCATATTTATTAAAACCATTGTTTAGAATAAGAATTACTAAACATTAAATTATATTTTCTATCTTACTGAGTATCCTTTCATAGTTTTAAGATGCCATTGTCCCACAGATAATGAATCATTAAAGTGAAACCTCTATGATCGTTATACTGTGTTTTTGAGCTTGGTTATATTGACCATGTGAAATGGATTCTTCGATACGATATAGAGGTTACTTCCGGAAGTCATAACGGACACAAGCTGTCCATCAATCAAACTTGAGTTGGTCGGCAACAAACGGTCTGTTGATATAGCTTCCAACAACTGTAACAAACGATTTAACTTCAATACTCCCGCTTACAAAATATTCTTTTGAAAGATTTGTTTATTTAAGTTTGCAAATATATGGCTTGCTTGTTTGCAAAACTATGTAGTATAAGAAAATGACAGTGAAAACTTTCATAGTCATGTATCAAAATCAGCAAAAAATGGACTCATGGACATTGGTGATAATTTGTTTGAAGACATTCTTCTTATTACAATTAATTGTATACTTAACAAATAACTTAACAATTAATTAACTTATACTTAACACACCTTATACTTCATACCGTAAACCCTATTATACCGTAAACTATTGTTGCCACCCTCAGTTATTAAACCGTACTACGTATGTCACATAATCAAGGTGAAAGTTTAGTTAAAGGTGTGAAGAAGAAGATGTGTTGCGAAGTGTTTTGAGAGAGGTGAAGAAGAGGAGTTTAAAACTAGGTTTTGTGAAGAAGATGTGTTGCGAAGTGTTTTGAGAGAGGTGAAGGAGAGGCGTTTAAAGCTAGGTTTTGTGAAGAAGATGTGTTGCGAAGTGTTTTGAGGGAGATGAAGAAGATGCGTGTAAAGCTAGGTTTTGTGAAGAAGAGATGATGCGAAGAGTTTTGGCACAGGTGAAGATGAGGTGTTTAAAGGTAGTTTTTGTGAAGGAGAGATAATGGGAAGAGTTTTGACAGAGGTGAAGATGAGGTGTTTAAAGGTAGGTTTTGTGAAGGAGAGATAATGGGAAGAGTTTTGACAGAGGTGAAGGAGAGGTGTTTAAAGGTAGGTTTTGTGAAGAAGAGATAATGCGAAGAGTTTTGACAGAGGTGAAGATGAGGTGTTTAAAGGTAGGTTTTGTAAAGAAGAGGTGATGTAAAGTGTTTTAAGAGAGGTGAAGAAGGGGGTTTAAAGCTAGGTTTTAAGCTCTTTATTGGTGTAAAATCTAATTTTAAATAATAAATTGGTTTTTCAATTCAAATTTAAAAATTAAGGCCTGTAATTAGTCAAGAAAGAGTGCAATATTTATAAATAAGGATTTGTACAATATCAGATATAATATGTGATTTTAAAATGATTATTGAATTTCAAATGCCGATATAAATTATTTTGCAATAACGCTAAGAAGTGGAGAATTTTGAATTGGTTGATTATCAAAGTTTATTAGGTTTTCTTATCGTTCCTAGTTTTTTTCAATTCCTTGAAATAATTTTAAATCTAGTTTTATGCTTCTTCTGGTTTGGAAAATATAAATCACAGGGCAAATTTTCAAGCTAGTTTTCAAAAATTCTCATATTTTTTTTTAATTTAAGTTTTAATTTCTAGCAAAAGAGTTAACGTATTCCACATTATTTTTATTTCTTTTGTGGAAAAATACTTTTTTGTCAGTTTTTTTTTCAAAATGATATTTTTAAATACAGTTCAGTTAAAAATAATAATAATAACTATAATTATATTGGTGTTTTATTTTGAAACTTAATGTTTCAAGGTGTTGAATGGTTATTGTGTGGTTCTTCCTAGGGAAGGTTTGGTTGCAACCCTCACCTTATACCTTTGCCTAGTGCATAACCTCGGACTACTCACTCGTCGCTGCCCCTGGACCTCGGCACGCCCGGGCTGCCGCCCCGACTGCCCCGCCGGTAGCTGTCCGAGCTGGAGCCGCTGGAGTTGTCGCGTCGCTGGGGCGCCGCCCCGGTGGCCCTCGGCAGGCGGCTCGCCGGCTTCTTGGTCGGACTCCTGGACGGGCTCTGCCCTCGGCCCGCCTTCATCTCATCGTCTATGTCACTTCAGTTCCACCGCACATCACACTTGCTCCGCTCACTGGTCCCGCCGTGGATTCGGTTTGGCTCAATGTGTGTCCATTGGAAAAAATTGTTGAACTTTATTGCTTCCTCTGAATTTTGGACCTCTGAGTTTTGGATATCAATTTAAATGCCTATTAAACCATGAAATATCTGTAATTTTTTTTAAGTTTGGATGACGGGAAGAAACATACAAGTAAATTGGATAAGGCTTATAAAAGTTATTTTGAAATAAAGTATTATATTAATATTGTTGCATTAAATGGTAAATACTATTTAAATAGTCAGAATTTTAAACTTATTTGATTTAGAAGATTTTCAACCTTTAGTTGGTAAAAATGATGACTAATTTCTATTCGAGAAGTTATTTAGTGAACGATAAACTTTTATTAGATACTGTAGCTTTAATTTTAAATATTATTAAAAAATATAGTATTTATGGGTATTTTTTGTTTTAAAGGCTATTTTATATCGTACTGCATTTCCTTTAGAGTGTGTAAAATGCACAAATGCTCTGATTCAAGTCATTTAGGTCACCGGGGTAAGGCTGAGGCCGGCCCAAGCTCACTCCTCTCTCGACAGTCATCAATCTCTAAAATTTGCTTGTAAAAAGTTTATGTTGTATTCCGAAATGTGTAGGTATACCTAATCGCCATAGGACAGGACTAATCACTTCCTTACGTTTTACGTTATATATTTTATCGTGGTTAAAACTTTTATCGCATAGTTTTCAGGTACAGTAAACTTCACTTACCGTATTACAATTGCCTAATCTTATAGCTTTCAGGTTAGAAAACTTCTCTTATTACAATTGCATATCAATTGAACCTAATAGAAAAAACACATACGATCCGCACATGAAATGTTATAAACCAACAAAATTAAGTTTACAATCTGGTTAATTTATCTTAATTTCTTTCAACACATCCCACTGTGCCGCTTAGTTGAGCTGAGCGAAATAGTGGCACTGTTACAGAAAATTGATACAGACAATTTTATTTCATTCTTTTACCGTAGGCCTACTAATTAAAAGAGTTCGTTGAACATTCTTTCGAATTTCTTCCAGACACGAAAAAATAATTCTATAATTTTTATAAACTACTCTGTATACAATATAAAATTTTATGTATGGTACAGTTTAATTTTTTTTAACGAGAAGCATATTAGGTGGGCTATCTTTGACGATACACTTGATTCGTATTACAATTATGTGTTCTACTTGTCAATGTTGATGTTCAATCAAAACAAACAAACTTTCAATGTGCATTTATTTACATGGTTTGATGATGAACGAAGATATTAAGTTATTGACGGAACACACTTGATTATACTAAAAATAATATACTTTTAGTGTCAAATATAGTCCTTTAAATATTTACCACATATAGGCCTGGTTAAAAAATAAAATTTAGTTGTATAAATTCTGTAATACAGTTGTTAAATTTTGATGTCATCCTCTAAATTTATTTTTTTATTGTGTTTGTACACTTTTTCAATTAATTTGTAAGTAGACGAAATTTGAAATATTAAATACATTTGCACAGAAATATTTAGATTAGTTATATACGAATTTTGAAATAATAACTAACATTCAGTGTCATTAGTGTTAGGTTTACATAATGGTTACTAGTGAGCAAAAACTATATAGGCCAGTAGGGGAAGAGTAGTTGTCCCTACAGTTTCGGACGTCAATTTAATTATTTTATACAGATCAAACTCTAAGTAAATTTGTAGAAGTACATCATTAATTAAAGCATCAACAACACCTGTTTCGTTATTGGTCAAACAATTTACAAAATTCAAATGTTTTATTGTTAAGTTCTACTCTAGGAAATTAGTAATACCGTATTAACAATTCTGATCTCAATATTGATAATTTCAAAGACAATCTTGAATCGCTTTTAGGAAACACAATTAATTGTATTGTTGAGTATGTGCTGATTTCACCGCTTGGAATTGTAACTAAAATTTATATTGAATTAAAATATATTGTTATTATTATTAAATACAGTGAGAACAATATTATTTTATTTAATGTGTAAGAAACAAAAGTAAATTTACAAAAGTTTTTTTAAGCAAAATTCTTTGCAGATACATAATTACACAAACCTAAATGCTATCTAATTTATTGTATGCTTCTCCAAGCGGATGCAACCCACCGGTACTTCATATAGTATAAACAAACAGCGTTTCAACAGTTGGTAGACCGAGTTGTGCAAGTGGTTGGCCAGTCCGCCGGCAGATGTCGCGCACTCCACTCCGCGCCACTGTCCACTACCGACTGGTCGCCAGTCGCCACAACGTGCGAACGCTTGAGTGTCGACCTTCGATCGCCTCCCTCTGCGTCATCAACCCTTCCGCCGGTCACTCTTCTTTCCCTAGGTCACTAACTTCTACCTAGGTCATCCTTCATCCTTATAGGTTCGCTCGTCCTTAGCATAAAACAAGTATTATATATTTGCATTTTTTAAATTCAAGTTTTAAAATGTTTTATAGATTGTTAAATAGTTTTTATCCTCGTGAGAACTTTTTGATCTTGCCGCGTAGCAACATGGTACAATTTATAATTACAGGTAACAGACATCAAATTTAAGTAAGGTATTTATTTGTCTCAAACAAATAAAAATGCGGTTTTCTTATGGAAGATAAACAAATTTTCAAATGTAATATGAAATTCGCAGAGTGATGAGGGTTTTCATATTAATGAACTGATTAGTGTAAAACTGATGGGAAATTCATTCGTTTCTCTTGAAAGACGCCATGGAAACTTTTAAAGGTGAATCCTATACCTAATTGGTTTGTTGGTTACCTTTTTATAATTTGAGTTTACTGCTATAAGCAGTAGGCTTATAATAGAAGTAGTAATATGATAGTATAAGTAATTAGTCCAGGCAATCGGTACTTTAACGTGGAAAAAATTATAGTATGGAGTTTTTCTGCTGTTTTATATGTTTTTCGGGGTGCTGAATCCGAATCTGAAGTTTGCACCAAGATATTCCTTGTGCTTCTCGAGATATCTGCAAAAAACATTGAAATTTTGGCACATTTTTTAGTATTTTGCTTATAACTCCGAAACGATGCATTTTTTCGAAATTTATGTCCTTAACAAAAATAAAGTTGAGAAAGTTTCCAACACAATGCATGTATAAAGTTTGTTGTTACGACCAACCATTATAAAACTATAGCTATTTGAAAATTGGCTAATTTTTTGTACTTTTAAGAAAAATACTGTTATTCAATATTACATCACATTTAAACAATTATTTGCACATGTTTTGCCATAACACTACATATGTATGGAAAGAGCGTTAAATTTACTATAGATTTAATATATTATCGTTAGTTTGTAAGTGGTTAAGTGTTCGTAAGATTGCTAATAATAGTTTATCTACAGTCACAATTCTAAGGTTGGCAAGACCATAATCTTTAATTACTAGTTATGTCTCTTACTGGCAATGTCAGTTTATTTTTGGAATGAGAATTATATATTTTGTGTACAGTGTTGAAACTATGTCTAAAAATCAATACTAAATAACACCCGTCACAGCAGACCTGCATGCTCAGCGAATTTAGAATTTAATTTAATTAATAATTTTTCGTCATAACAATACTATTGTAAGCATGGGTATGTAGGTTTTCTGAACTAAGAGTGTTTTATAGAAGTATTTCATTGTATAAATAATACAGTTTTAAAGTAATGTTTTTATTTTCCTTAGACATACGTGATAATTTTAGTGAATTTAGTTTTGTAGAGTTTTTCAGCAAGATTGAATTAAAATGAAGTAGCACAGGATGCCCGCCAAGTAAGAATTAAAATTATTTTGTTACAATAAAATAAACTGTTTAACACTCTTATAAAAATATGAAACATAAATCAATTTATTAAGAATTTAATGTACATTTAAAATTAATATATAATAATTATAATCTTCCATAAATACAATAGCAAGATTGAATTAAAATGCAGTAGAGTGCACCCGATGCCCGCCAAGTAAGAACTAAAATAATTTTGTTACAGCAAAATAAACTGTTTAATACTCTTATAACAATATAAAACATACATCAATTTATTAAGAATTTAATGTAGATTTAAAATACATATATAATAATTATAATCTTCCATAAATACAATAGCAAGATTGAATTAAAATGAAGTAGAGTGCACCCGATGCCCGCCAAGTAAGAACTAAAATAATTTTGTTACAGCAAAGTAAACTGTTTAATACTCTTATAACAATATAAAACATACATCAATTTATTAAGAATTTAATGTAGATTTAAAATACATATATAATAATTATAATCTTCCATAAATACAATAGCAAGATTGAATTAAAATGAAGTAGAGTGCACCCGATGCCCGCCAAGTAAGAACTAAAATAATTTTGTTACAGCAAAATAAACTGTTTAATACTCTTATAACAATATAAAACATACATCAATTTATTAAGAATTTAATGTAGATTTAAAATACATATATAATAATTATAATCTTCCACAAATACAATAGCAAGATTGAATTAAAATGAAGTAGAGTGCACCCGATTCCCGCCAAGTAAGAACTAAAATAATTTTGTTACAGCAAAATAAACTGTTTAATACTCTTATAACAATATAAAACATACATCAATTTATTAAGAATTTAATGTAGATTTAAAATACATATATAATAATTATAATCTTCCATAAATACAATAGCAAGATTGAATTAAAATGAAGTAGAGTGCACCCGATGCCCGCCAAGTAAGAACTAAAATAATTTTGTTACAGCAAAATAAACTGTTTAATACTCTTATAACAATATAAAACATACATCAATTTATTAAGAATTTAATGTAGATTTAAAATACATATATAATAATTATAATCTTCCATAAATACAATAGCAAGATTGAATTAAAATGAAGTAGAGTGCACCCGATTCCCGCCAAGTAAGAACTAAAATAATTTTGTTACAGCAAAATAAACTGTTTAATACTCTTATAACAATATAAAACATACATCAATTTATTAAGAATTTAATGTAGATTTAAAATACATATATAGTAATTATAATCTTCCATAAATACAATAGCAAGATTGAATTAAAATGAAGTAGAGTGCACCCGATGCCCGTCAAGTAAGAACTAAAATAATTTTGTTACAGCAAAATAAACTGTTTAATACTCTTATAACAATATAAAACATACATCAATTTATTAAGAATTTAATGTAGATTTAAAATACATATATAATATTTATAATCTTTCATGTATAATCTAGCAAAATCTTAATAAAATGAGGGAACGTGTTTACTTAACAGCTAAAAAAAGTAAAAATAATTTTGCTAATGTAAATTAAAACCTTTGAAACTTCTTATAACAATATAAGACTCGTAGGGGAAGGTCGGGTAGTATCGGACAGGAGGTATTATCGGACAAACGCTGTTTCCAGCTTTTGCCGCCAGAGACAGCACTGACTAGGACATCAGCAGAAAGCACCAAGGAGAAAGACTATTTGAGCGCCATTATGCATTTCGTGCCTCAATAATCGTCTGTGCTGTGACATTTCTTTTTGTTTTTGTGACAATTCCTGTGCACGTACGTATGTTTGAGACATCAGTGTGCTAAACTGTGTAAATACTTTTATGATTCAACACCACTATTTGATAATAAGGAGGCTTTACTTTGTTTTGGTAGGTGAATGGTTAGTTTAGTTTGGTTATTATGGAAGTGGTAGTCAAAATGGCGGACCATGTCAGATGGGTAGTATCGGACAAGCTCACGTCGGGTTTGTATCGGACAGAAAGGGTAGGTTGTAAAATGGTTAAAATAATTGTAAAAAACTTAATGTAATCAATAATTAACTCCCATTATTTATTTTGAGGTTTTCAAACATCATAAAAAAGAAAATGAACAAAAAAAGTAGTCTTAAAAATATAAATACAGGACCAAGGCCTTCAAAGGCGGAAAATAAGAAAGTTTTGAAAAAAGCAAAAGACATAAATGTAAAAAAAATCACAAAATGGCAATTACCGTTTAAAGAAAGAAGTAGGTCTGAAATACATTGCATTATTTGTGATGAGACATTTCAAGAAAGTTCAATACAATGATCACATTGCAAGGGTTGGCCTAAAAAAACTGTGCTCAGCTTGAGGACAGCCATCTCTATTATAAGTGCAGGCTTATTATATTTGTGTTGGGCAGAAGCAAAGAAGAAAAGACTTGAAATGGAAACACCAACAATGTTTTGAGCCAAAGTGATCTTAATTTTGTGACTTTGAAACTCAATTTCCTTTATTTAGACTTAAGTTTATCAGTCAAAAAAACTGAGAGTGAAAACCAATTTTTGTTATACATAATAGTTAAGTTTTTTATAGTGTTGAAACAATTTGTATCGATAAAAGTGTGTTTTCAGGCTGCAAGTGTTTTATTTTAGCTACAAGCAGTTGTAGTTAACCCTGTCCTATACTACCCTCCAAAAATCAAATGGGCCCAAAAGTAAGGGTTAGAAAAAGTGTGGAAAAGTGACACATTTTATTCGTACAATCATTATTATATTAAATGTGTATATAAATAACATTTCAAACTTTGATATTTTGCATGGTAAATTATCATTTCTTTTATCACTAATTAGAAAATCGAAAAAAAGCTTAAGTGTCCGATACTACCCGACCTTCCCCTATTACTTTGTGTTTGTTTTTACTAATAGTAAAAAATATATATTTATAGTATAACTGACCTTATAAATTTACAAAAAACGAGTTAAAAAGATGTAGTGCACCTTGGTAGTGCACATAAAATTACTTGTAAAAAAATACAAATTGTTTTGTAAAGACTAAATGAACAGTTAAAACAAAAAATAACAATGTGAAACCTATTATTTTGTTCTATAATTAAAGCAGATTATACTGATATATATATATATATATATATATATATATATATATATATATATATATGTATAACATTTGTTTACGAATAGATTGGTAGAGACTGTTTTAAAGAGAGATAATGCAAAAGATAAGAACTTTTAATGAAAATACCATTTATTTTGCTAAAGCGAAATAACTATTCTGCACTCGTACCACTATATAAAATGTAGGCTATATATATATTAGTTTAATGTTTATTGCAGATTAGTATGACATATGACATATATTTATGATGTTACTGGTATTACTCCTGGTCCTGCGAACTTACATACCCATGCGTACAACATTATTGTTATGACGAAAAATTATTAATTAAATTAAATTCTAAATTCGCTGAGCATGCAGGTCTGCTGTGACGAGTGTTATTTAGTATTGATTTTTAGACATATTTTAAACACTGTACACAAAATATATAATTCTCATTCCAAAAATAATCTGACATTGCCAGTAAGAGACATAACTAGTAATTAAAGATTATGGTCTTGCCAACCTTAGAATTGTGACTGTAGATAAACTATTATTAGCAATCTTACGAACACTTAACCACTTACAAACTAACGATAATATATTAAATCTATAGTAAATTTAACGCTCTTTCCATACATATGTAGTGTTATGGCAAAACATGTGCAAATCATTGTTTAAATGTGATGTAATATTGAATAACAGAATTTTTCTTAAAAGTACAAAGAAATAGCCAATTTTCAAATAGCTATAGTTTTATAATGGTTGGTCGTAACAACAAACTTTATACATGCATTGTGTTGGAAACTTTCTCAACTTTATTTTTGTTAAGGACATAAATTTCGAAAAAATGCATCGTTTCGGAGTTATAAGCAAAATACTAAAAAATGTGCCAAAATTTCAATGTTTTTTGCAGATATCTCGAGAAGCACAAGGAATATCTTGGTGCAAACTTCAGATTCGGATTCAGCACCCCAAAAAACATATAAAACAGCAGAAAAACTCCATACTATAATTTTTTCCACGTAGGGTATTTTTTCAGTACGGTTTTACTGGACTAAATGTGATGATAACATTTTAAATTTAAACCACTCATTTCATAAAATATTACTTTTATTATGGTTTACTTTTAAGTTAGGCATATTAACTGAAGAACAACATATATCTATGAGAAATACACAATATAATTAGATAATGCTATATTATGGTACGATTGTGTTAAACTCCACTAAGCTGTAAGTGAGATGTAAATTAGAACACGAGGGTAGCCAGGTATTTCGTATTCTTTATACATTGCTGTATCTCACAAATACAATCGTTGAACACGCTACATTTTCTACGACCCACTTAAATTTGGTAAACCGTTATACAAAAACGTAGGCCTAAACATGTCCATCATTTATGGGTTAGGCGGTCGCATCACTTCACCCGATCCCGATCGTTCTCACATTTGATCAAGATCAAAATATTTTGACGTTCAATCGGTGAGGCGCACGTAGAACCTAAAACACTAGCCGGAATGGAAAAATCAGCAAATCAGCTGATGTGCGTCTTGATAGTTTCTCGTACCGGGGAGCTGAGCTTTCGTTCTTTAAATATGTTGTAAAATATTACAAAATGTTTAAAATGGCATTGAAGTTAATTATGTGAGGGCGATACGTCAGAGCACACAAGTCTTCCCTTTTCTATAGGTAGTTTTTCTTTACCCTCCTCGAGAATATTGGGGTTGGAGACGTATTTAAAATGTAAACACAACATTTAACTTGCGATGGACGATGGGCGATGGAGCAGTTTTCCTTAAATAAAATAATAAAATTATTAATCTCTATCTATAAAAACGAAAGTATGTATCTTAAAACGAAATCTTTGTGTGTCTTGAATATGTGCAAAAACTACTTGACCGATTGTCTTAAAATTCTGTAGAACTATACTTTATTTATCTAGGAGTAAGTACCAGGGGACCGAGCTTAAGCTCGGTAAAATTATTACTTTCGTTTCTCACACAAAGCTCGTTCGCTCCGCTCACTCGCCAGGCGGAAGGTTTGCTGCACATTGGTATGATTTTCCTAAAACCACAGGTTAAAGATGTAACACATTGGTTTATTTTATCTACAGTTATCAGCTGATTTTTGTTCAGTTAAAAAATTTCCATAAGGATAACATGGGATCTTTGAAGGGCTCTAGCGCGAAAACCGGATTTTTCCCAGCTATGGGACCAGCTCCAATCGATTTCTGGTGGCCAAAACCCCCATATTCCAAAATTTGAAGGAAATCGTCGGAGCCGTTTTTGAGATAATTGTGCAAGCAAGCAAACAAGCAAACATTGCTCGTATAAGAGTATAGGATATTAAGATAGGCCTATTCCTGTTATTCATAAGCTTCTGGGCTTTGCCCTAGTTTCCTTAATTCAATTAAATAATTTAAATAAACAGCTGTTAAAGCTTTATCCTTCACGCTATTGGATTATCCCAGTAAACATTTATACTCAGTCAAACGTGTAAACACTATACAAAACGTAGTATATTAAATTAAAACAAAAGTCATTCCCAGAAGCCAAAACCCCTACAACCTTATATTGGATTGAAAGCTCTTGATGATATTCTCCCAATCTCTATAGAACTCCGCCCCAGACATCTTCAACTACCATGTTATTCTTATTGCCACACGAGCGTTTTTTTCACTTACTACCTTGTCAAATGTCGAGCCGTCATTGGTCTAGATTTGTATCATAAATAAACTCATTATGCAACAGATGTGTATTTGGTTTAGTAATGTAGGCCTACCTCTTAGTCATATAACTGTACATCGTTTTGGTGCCCATTGCACCATCGATACATAAAACAGATTAAAAATACTAGTGTAGTTGGACAATTCTTATAGCAGGGGAGAACGTTTCAACATTGATTTTTTAAAGCTTTCTTTAATTTTATGTTTAGCAATGATTGATACTGACAAGTCTACCGCCCTTTAACTCACTCTCACTGTTGCAAAAATAAAAATAAAAAAAATACCTTAGTGCCTCGAGTCATTAACTGCAACAGCCTCTACAATATGCTTTAAATCCTTTCAATTCCATCCATAGTTATTTAGTTATTCGTAGTCGGAGGTGGCGAGCAATACTGGGATCGCGGTCATAAGGACTGGTAGGCTATAGCATTGACTATGTACACTGTGTACAAAGTCAATGGCTATAGCAAAGAATAATGGAACGTTCATTAAATTGTAGCTTGTCGGTGGCTATAGCTATTGGCTTTCCTGCTGATGACGATGACTAGAATCCTAATAATGGTGCTACGGTGCTGCAAACTACGCCTCAGTGGGTTTTACAGAATGCTATAAGGGTTGTTAAAGATCGTTTGAGAGGAATTATTTTAACAAACAGTAAATTAGTATGATCTTAAATTATGATGTTCAACTAGCCTATGATAATATTTATAAAAAATGTTGTACAGTAGAGAGTTTTATTGAAGATCTCAAGTAAGAATATTTTAATTGCCGGTCTTCATAAATTAGTTAAAACCGAGAACACACTAAAAAGACTAACAATTGGTGAACGTCATGGTTTCCAATAACTTTTGGTAAACCATTGTTTAATGTACCAAATGTTAAAATATTACCAATTTTCCACCTTAGAATCAAAATGGAAACTTATGAAATATCGTTGACTTTTTGACAGGGGGGGGGGGGGCTGATTACAATTTGACGGTTTTCGTATTCTTGTTTCGAAAAAAAGAATAAATATGAAATAAACTCGACAAATTTTTATTTTATACATGAGATGAATATGAAACACAATCAGTTTGTGTGACAAAGATTGAAAATCTACGTAAATTTTAATTAAATATTGTTCGATGGAAAATAAACTTTTAGTACATTGTTGCCAGAAGTAGTAATGGAACTTGTATTTTATCTAAGAGACCAACGGTGTTGTTCCTGAACCTATGAGCTATCTTTTATGCCTTTGATTTGTGCCAAAGTAGTGGGGAATGGCTACAGTTGGCCCAGGTCAAGGTCAGGCGGTTGTAAGTGTTGTAGGGGTAGTAGTGGCTGGGGTTTTTTTGACAGTGATGGGTGGGTTTTGGAAGTGGGTCAAGGTCATCCGGAGGGGTTTTTTTTAAATCTATTTATTTAATAAAAACTCATTAGTGATTGGAGAATTGGTTTGTGATTATTTGTAGCAGTAATAGTTATTTTATTACTCTGTATGGGTGAATCCCACTGCGTGTCCATAATTGAGAAAAAAGGAGAGGTCCTAGGTGGTTACAGTGCAAGTTGATAGAGCAGAACAAGACATGTGTCTGAGGAAGAATAATCATATAAACCTGGTAATATAGTGAATAAGAATAATTGGATAGGATCGTCAATAGGTGTAACAAGATTGAAATTTTGATATTTCAGCATTTCAGTTAAGACAGAGTGTAAAATAGAATCAGTAGAAGAAGTATTGGAAAGGTTAGATTTTACAAAGTACAACGGGTGAAAACTGAAGTATTTTTTAAGCTTACCCAATGTAGTACGCGGTTTTGAAACTGTGGAGTTAGATTGTTTCTGTAAAATATGTTTAGTGCGTAAAAGTTTTAAATGTAAAGTGTGCGAAGCCATAATAATATTTAAAGGGGAGATGTGTACTCTCTAAAATTTAGCGAGTATATGACCGGTACCTGCAAGTGTGTCTGAATATATAGAGACTAATTAACATAATAAGCGCAAACATATGTTAGAGTAAGAAGAGTAAGTTAAAAAAATGTTTGATAGTCTTAGGGACTTACGGATAGATGTTTACTGTCGCCCTATCGCCATTATAATGGCGCATGCGCGAGGTACCGATGCCGCTTATATAGGGTAGTGTGAACCCTCAACCCCCTCCCCTAAGAGAATGAGATAAAAGGGAAGAACTTTGAAGATTTCAGTTCTTTGTTGGGGCGGCAGCGTCGCGAAAGGTTCTAGTAGGGGAAAGAAATTGTTAATAAATTTTTGTAAAACTTTTAAAAATTACCGCTAGTGGTAGAAGTTAGTTAATTATTTTATAAGGGTTTAAGAACTGTGTTGTAGACGATTAATCGCAGTTATATCTAGCATTTGTACAGGTAAAACTTGCAGTGTAATAATTATATATTAATATATGGGTGTTAACTGTTTATAGTCCAAGTAGTTTAGTCTAGCAGCAGAAGTTAGTTAATTATTCTGTAGTGGTTAACTTGTATAATAAGTATAAACTAAAATAAAAATAGTAACGCGAGATTATTTGATATATTATATATAAAATAAAAGTGTATTTTTAAATGTTAAGAAATAGTTAAAAAAATAAACCACATAAAAAAATAGCAAGCTTAACAGGTGTAAGTTAAAACAAAGCATAATGTAACATTACTAGGTGGTAGAGACTTACAGATTAGTTGTTTCAGCTGTGGTACCTGGGGAGTAAATGGCAGACGCGCGACCGCGTTGCGGCTTATATAAGCACAGATAGTAATTATGTTGAAATTAACCCCCCCCCCCCCTAAGAAAAAAGTGTTGACCCCCCCCCCCGTCACTTTCACTCATCAAGATAAATTAGGTTGATAGTGGTTACATTTATGTAACACCAATTTAGCTTTGATGTTGCCAATAGTTTAATAACTATAGTTAAGCGGCAAAAGAGGACAGATAATTTTCTGCCATTACTCAGATAATAACAGACAACAATTATGGTGTTACGCGATGGGGAAAGCCTCAGTGAAGCTCAACAGCGAATTAAACCAGGTGTTGCCTAACGTTAATTGCAAGGTACAACGCTCCACCTGCATTAGCGGCGACCTACATGTGACGAATAGATCATTGGAAATTTCCACTGACGTTGGACGTTCTATCCCCCTTAAACCCCTATGGCTCCCCACTACTTTGTGAGCCGAGAACCTTTTTGGCGACTATCGCTGAGTTAGTTCGGAACAATTCGTCGGACGCGATGGTTGTTCCGAACTCAGAGGGTACCTCAAATATATAAGCGGCCGATATATATTTGAGTTACTCTTGCTGTTAGGGTTTTAATATTAATACTTGTTGTGTGTGAGTGTGTGTGCAAAATGTTATTTTTAGTTTTAAGTTGTGCTAATTTTAAGCTTTAATTTGCGCATTGCGATGTTAGCATTAAGGTGTTATGGTATTGTTGATGTTTGGAAAATGTGTTTTTGATGTTGAGTTTTGGTATAATTATTGTATGTGTGTGTGTACTAATAACCTTTCACAGCTAGCTGTTAGGAGGGTAGATTAAATTTAAATTTAAATTATAGAAGTTCTGTTGAACTTCATTAAATATGGGTGGGACATGCGTGTTGTGCCATAGGCAGCGCATATTTTTATTTTTTTTTTAAATTTTTAATTTTTTGTTAGGAAATAATTATATTTGGGTGGGTTTAGATTAAGGGTGGGAGGTTAGAGTTGCGTCTTGCATTAACTGTTCCAGACTCCCTATTGTAAAATTGGAATGGTCAGGTCCAGTGCCCAGGCCCGAGGCCGGCCGCCCGTATCACAGCCCACCAAACTGGATCGCCATGTGCGTGCGGGCCAAAAATTGGGATCCCTTGCAAGACGTAACTATAGCGGGTTGGGATTTGGGGAAGTGTTAGGCAAACAGAGTGGTGGGGATGGCTCCGGCCGTCCCCATCACTTTGGTAAATTATAATTTTTTGGTGACCTTGACCTCAATTAGGTTAATTAACCCCCCCCCCTCCCCCCCAAATTTGGCAAGCCCCCCCCTCCCCCTCCCCAGCAATAATCTGGATTAGAAAATGACTAATAACTCAAGAATGGTTTGCCGGAATAGGGCAAGTCATACATCAATGAAAAGCTCTAATTAAGAGCAATATTGTGGTAAAGACAGAATTGTATTATTTTCTTTTACTAAAATTGTACCATAAAAAAACACCCTCCACTCAATGACATGACGATATAAGAGTGGTGTGGTTTGTGTTGAGAACATTCTTCACCTATAATAGCTAGAGTGAACATGTCTCCCCAAGATGCTTCAATATTTTATAACAAATGTACAAAAGTTGAAGAAGTATTGGAGGTGGATGAAGAAAACAATGAAGAAATTGAATAAATTGAAGTGCCTTCGTTAAGTGAAAATGTTGTAACAAGAATATTTGTGGATCTGAATTCACCAATGGATATTATAGGAAGGTTTTTAATTGAAGTTGTGACATAGATAGAAAATGGAAGATTAGTAAACATAGGATCTCCAATTTTGGTAGATGATAGACACACCTTTGGTGTATATTGGAGAAACATAGATCTGTTATGACTGTGGGTGGAGGCATATGTGGAGTATTTGCAATTGGAAGAAAATATAGGCTTTAATCATTACTTTTCAGCTTTAGTGTTAAACTACTAATTCTAACATTTCACTAAAAAAAAACCTTACAAATGTGGTGGGGGAAGCATTATATAAAGGGAATAGAAGAGAGAAGCATTTCATTTCCGTGCTAAATTTCAAAGAGTAAACATCAACACGATGCATCAATGTGAAATTTGCTCAGAAACTTTTCATGATAATATTCTACTAGAAATACATAAAGAATTATTCCATAATAATAATGAAGATGTAACAGAAACAGAATATGAAGATTTAAAACTACATGAAGAAGAAGAACCAAAAGAAGAACAACAAGAAGAAGAACCATTAGCAGGACCATCTAACACGACGCATCAATGTGAAATTTGCTCAGAAACTTTTCATGATAATATTCTACTAGAAATACATAAAGAATTATTCCATAATAATAATGAAGATGTAACAGAAACAGAATATGAAGATTTAAAGCTATATGAAGAAGAAGAACCAAAAGAAGAACCATTAGCAGGACCATCTAATGAAATACCGAGTTTAAAAGTATTTGCTTTAGAAGGTAGAGTAGTAGTGCATTACAAAATTCAAAATGAAAAATTCGAATTGGATCAGTTTTTTAAAGAAGTAAGAACAATTGTAAGTAAAATACTCACAGAAGAATTAAAAAGACTAAACTTTATTAAATTTGGCATTTTATTAAATGCTATGTTTACTAATGTAGAAGGAGAAATGTCACCAAGAGGATTCATAACAAAAAACCAGACCATCATGGCAAGTTCAGATATTAATTCAATAGTTGAAGATTGTTTGGAAGAAATATTAACAAAAATTCAAGAACATGAAGGAAGAGGATCTGGTTGGAGTTTGGTTAGTATTGAGGGTATGGATATTAGAGTTCATAAACACGGCTACGGATTAAGGGGTAGCAGTTATATTCCACTCCCAAAGAAAATTTCACACACCAAATCATGTATAAATGTTCAAAATGAAGATATGGAATGTTTTAGATATGCAATGACGGCAAAATTTGTACCACCTCACCATGCGGATAGACCCAGTGAAGAATATGAATTACAAAGATATAGATATAATTTCCAAGGATTGACTTACCCAGTGGCTTTGAAGGACATCCCAAAGTTTGAAAAACAAAACCCTGGAACATCTGTTAATGTTTTTGGTTTGGACAGTTCGAATAAAGTGTACCCATTGCGTGTGGTGAAGAATGAACTCCCAGATCATACAGACTTATTACTACTTACAAAAGGTGATGTTTCCCACTATGTATGGATTAAAAAATTTAAAACTCTTGTTAGTAATCAATTATCTAAAAATAGAAATAAGAAGATAATTTGCAAAAGATGCTTTAATTTTTGTGAAGAAAGAAGAGAAGGAAACGAATGGTTACAAGAGCATAAAAAACTATGTAACAACAACTATGAAGCAAAAATTATCTTACCGTGTCCAAGTAAGGCAGAGTTAAAATTTGAAAAAATCTCCCATCAATACCGGATTCCCATTGTTGTCTATGCTGATTTTGAATCTACACTAGTTCCTATTGAAGATAATGATGGCGATGTAGCAAAGAAAACTGTTAAATATCAGATACATGATCCAAACAGTTTTTGTTTAATGGTTAAATCTACTCTTTCTGAAGAACATCTAAATAGATTTAATTTAACTTCAAAACCTATTGTCTATCTTGGTGTTAATGCTTCTAAAATATTCCTTGATCAGTTGTATACAATAGCGGAAAGTGTTGAAAGATTGTATAGTGATATTATACCAATGATACCTTTGGATGAAGAAGAAGAGATTCAACATGAAAATGCAACTCATTGTTATTTATGTACAAATGAATTTACTATGGAAAATCAAAAGGTTCATGATCATGACCATCTGACAGGTTATTATAGAGGTGCTGCATGTAACAGCTGTAATATCAACTACAAGATCCCTACAAGTATACCTGTAATATTACATAACCTTAGTGGTTATGATGCGCATTTTATTATTCCAGAATTAGGAAGAGATAATGGAGAAATTGATGTCATAGCTGAAACCACGGAGAAGTTTATAAGTTTTACTAAAAAAGTTGGAAATATAAAGCTTTGGTTTTTAGACTCTTACCGTTTTATGCCATCTAGTTTAATGAAGCTTTCTGAAAACCTGAGAACAGAAGATTTAATAGAAACCAAGAAGATTGTAAGTAATGACAAGGTTAATTTAGTTCTTCGCAAAGGTGTTTTCCCGTATGATTATATAGATAGCTTAGAAAGATTTAATGAAACATCCCTTCCGCCAAAAGAAGAATTCAAAAGTAAACTATATGACACAGATATATCCCATGAAGATTATGAACATGCGTGTAGAGTATGGAATGAATTAGGATTTAAAACACTTGGAGAATATTCGGACTTTTATGTAAAACTAGATGTAACTTTACTTTGTGATATAATGGAAGAGTTTAGAAATACATGTTTTAAGGCATATGGATTAGACCCTCTGCATTCTTGTACATCACCTGGACTAGCTTGGCAAGCAATGTTAAAGGAAACAAAATGTAAACTCCAACTTCTTACAGATATAGACATGGTGCTGATGTTGGAATCAGGTGTTCGAGGGGGACTAACTCAAAGCGTAACACGACATGTAAAGGCAAATAACAAATATATGCCCAATTTTGATGCATCAAAACCAAGTACATATTTAGGTTATTTTGATGCAAATAACCTTTATGGATGGGCCATGTCGAATCCTCTCCCATATGGCAACTTCAAATGGGTAGACCCTGATTCTATTGGAAACATCATGAATATAGCAAAACATGGAGACACTGGTTATATTTTGGATGTAGACATTGAGTACCCTGAACATTTGCATGACCACCATTATGATTTACCTCTACTGGCCAAGACGGAAATATCACCAACCGGCAGATGGCCTAAATTAATGATGACTTTAACCAACAAATCAAGATATGTTGCTCATTATTGGGTAATACAACAAGCCCTAGAGTTAGGATTGAGAATAACAAAAATTAATAGAGCTTTACAATTTTCTCAATCCTGTTGGTTAAAGTCATACATTGACAATAACACAAAAAGAAGAACTTCAGCTACATCTAATTTTCAAAAGGACTTTTTTAAATTGATGAATAATGCAATATTTGGCAAGACACTGGAAAACAAAAGAAAGCATAAGAATGTGAAATTAGTTAGTGATCCGGTAAAACTACAAAAGCTGGTACAAAAACCTAACTTCGGATCATCCATAATAATCAACGAAAATCTTGTAGCTGTTTCCATGAACAAAATTTCAATTACAATGGATCGTCCTTTATATGTGGGGATGTCTATTCTAGATATTTCAAAGACCCACATGTATGACTTCCATTACAACAAGATGGTTAAATTTTATGGAAGAGAAAACATCGGCATTGTATACATGGATACGGACGCTTTTATTTATTGGATAAGAACTGAAGATATGTATGAAGACCTACGCTGTTTTATCTACAATAACGACTTTGACTTTTCTGATTATCCACAAGACCATCCCAACTACGACAACGGTAGAAATAAAAAGGTATTGGGAAAGTTCAAAGACGAAACAAATGGCGTGCCAATGGAAGAGGTTGTTGCTCTAATGTCTAAATTGTATTCATTTAAATTGTACAAAAATAAAAAAAGAGAACATGAAATCGTGAAGAAGGCCAAAGGTATAAAAACCTCATACCTGAAGAAGAATATACAGTTTGAAGAATACAAGAGATGCTTATTTGAAAATGTTGAGGCAACAGCAACATTTAACACCATAAGAAGCTTCAACCATCGTCTCTTCAGTGTAAAGCAAACCAAATGGGCTTTGAGTTGTAAGGATGATAAGAGGTACATCCTGGAAGGTAATATAAAAACTCTACCATTTGGACATTACTCCTTATACCCTATCGACCAGTAAACCTATTCTTCGTCCTTTACCTTCTTCCTTTTTCCTTTCCGTAAAGAAGAGGGGACATGACAAGCTCAATGTCATGTTCCCTCTTTTTTACACCAATGTAATATGACCTTGACCTATAATCTTACCATATAAAAGAGGATAAACCATTTTAGAGATCAGTACTTTTACAAGCGGTGTGGAAGACACAACTGAAGATGGAAGATTTAAGGAACAAGATTGTAAATGAACTTCATAAGCCGGCAAGAAGAAAATTTCCTAGAAGAAATACAATTATAAAAGGAATGAATGATCTTTTCCAAGCCGATCTTATTGAAATGATACCACATAGTAAATTAAATAAAGGATTTAAATACATTTTAGCGATTATAGACTGTTTTACTAAAGTGGCTGATGCTTTACCGCTAAAGGACAAGACTGGTAAAAGTGTTACAAAAGCTATGGAAATAGCTATACAAAGAAATAATTTCAACATCAAACATCTACAAACTGATGATGGAAAAGAATATTTTAACAAAGACTTTGCAGCTTTAATGAAGAAGTATAAAATAAATCATTATTCTACAAATTCTGAAGTTAAAGCTTCAATAATAGAAAGATTTAACAGAACGTTAAAAGGAGCAATGTATAAAACATTTTCCAAACGAGGATCATATATTTGGTATGATATATTACCACAACTTATAAAAGAATATAACAATAAGTATCATCGAACCATTGGTATGAAGCCTAACGAAGTAAATAGTACCAATGCTAAAATGGTATTAAAACGTATTAAAAATAATACTACTCCTAAACGTGAAAAAATGCAGCCCAAAACATTTAAAGTTAATGATAAAGTTCGTATAAGTAAGTACAAAGGAGTATTTAGCAAAAGGTATCTGCCAAACTGGACTAATGAAGTATTTACAATCTATAAAGTGCAACCAACAATACCTGAAACCTACATTTTAAAGGACAACAAGGGTGAATTACTTGAAGGTGGATTCTACGGACATGAATTGCTAAAATCATCAGTTGGCGATGTATATCTTGTTGAAAAAATTTTACAAAGAAAAAAGGATAAGGTGAAAGTACGTTGGTTGGGATTTGATAAAAGTGAAGACTCTTGGATCCCTACAAAAGACTTAGTGTAGCAATTTATGAAGTCATTACATGTTTAACCTTTATACAAGATGGAGATTGTGCAACAAAAGGATCGATTTTTTATTAATAATATTGATGAATTAACAGTTGACAACGACAAGTTAAATCATGGAAAACATGGTGAATTACTGCCAAACACAATAAGATGTTTAATAACTGGACCATCAAATTGTGGAAAGACAAATGTGGTTTTTAATTTAATAACAAATCCTAAGGGATTACGTTTTAACAACATTTATATCTTTTCCAAATCTTTGCAACAACCCAAATACCAATTATTGGATAAGGTACTCGCAAGTGTGCCTGAAGTTAATTTCTACAAGTTTAATGCTAGTGAAACTATAATGGAGCCAAACGAGGCTAAACCATTTTCTATATTTATATTTGATGATGTATCTTGTGAAAATCATGACACTATTAGAAGTTATTTTGCCATGGGAAGACATTACAATATTGATAGCATTTATATCGGTCAAACTTACAGTAAAATTCCAAAACAACTAATAAGAGATAATGCAAATCTACTTATTATCTTCAAGCAAGATGAAACAAATTTAAAGCACATATATAATGATCATGTGAATGCAGACATGTCATTTGATAAATTTAAAGAAATGTGTGGTAAAGCATGGGCTGAAAAATATGGATTTCTTGTTATTATGAAAGAAGAAGCTATAAAAAATGGAAGATATCGTATAGGGTTAGATAAATTTGTATTAATCCATTGAACAATTGATGATACGTTTAGTAATAGATTGGTCTTCGCAGTGTAAACATGGTGAACCAAGAAAAACTATTAAAAGAAATAAAATCACTAAGTGACTCGATTAGACTTAAAAATCGAGCATTAAGAATGGGTTTGAATGAAAGAGAAGAATTTCTGGAGACTACATTTAAACCTATTACAGAACCTTTAAAACAGATAACAGAAACAATTGGTAAACCTCATTTTGAAGGAGATGTTTTACTACCTGTTTCTAAATTTGAAGTAAAGACTTTAAAAAAGGAAGAAGATGATGATTCTTACACAAGTGATAGTGAAGTTTCTCAAAAAGGAGAAGAAACAAGACAAGAAGAACCAGAAATAAATGTTCAAAAAGAAGAAGAAGAAGAACAACATATACCTGAAGCAGAACAATCAATTCCAAATCTAACAAAATTAAGTAGTGATATATTGCAACAAGGACCTCTTGGAAGAAAGTATATCATGAAGATGTTACATGAAATAAAAGCTAACCCAAAACTACACAAGTCACATGTATATGGAGCGAGAATTGATGGAAATGAATTAAAAATAGGAGATTCAAAAGTACATTTGACTGAAGATGATGACATTGTTATTGGTGAGCATAAATATAAAGGAACAAAAGGATTATTTGAACTGATTTTTAAAAATATACCTATAAAATATACACTACAAGATTTAAATACTTTTAAAGAAATTTTGCAAAATACTAATGCTCATAAGAAGAATTACTCCAAAGATTCAATGATAAATAGAACACGCGCAACTAAATATACTGTTGTAATAAAAAGATTGCTTCCCCTAAGAAAACTACCAACATTACGGACTGCGCCCGCTTTGAAGAAACCGCTAAAGAGGAAGTCTTTATCACTTATGGACTTATAACTTATGGATG
>JAQYXR010000889.1:0-51191 GCA_030545055.2 Neoaliturus tenellus
CCAAAAGGCTTTTTTATTACTAATTTGATTTCAATGAAATTCTCAGGTTAGATTTTAAGTATTTTAAACTAGGTAATAAACTATAATCGAGCAATTATTTTCAAGTATTAAAAAAGCTTATTTTCCGGAATTTTTGACAGATCTTTAGTTGTTTAGGCTACATGGTTTGACTAATGTAGTTGCTATGATCAGTTTATTTTCCTCCATCGCAGCTGAGTTGTCGCTGTATGCTGAAAACAACATAACATAACCTTTTCTTGTTTATATTTGCTTGCCGTTATGTTACGTTTTTAAATAAAATTTAATTGATATTTTGACAGACCTGTTTGTTAAATCAAATAGATCAACACTGATGTTTACTTGTTGAAGTTATAATTATAGTCTACCAAAAGATAGGCATGTTGATGTGGAATGAATTGGTGTCGTACGGAATTATGCGATTAACTAATTTATGGGATACAACTAATATCTATTTGGGAGAAAGATTTAAATTGAACAACTAATTAGAATGTGCTGTGCCATTGTAGCCTATGTCTCAGGTAACAAAATATGCATTAAGTGTTAAGTAAGCGTAATTCTACAATACTTAAATTACTTGATTTTTATTAATTTTGATTAATTTATCATGGATTTTAAATTGTATTGTTTTTTTTCGCTCTACAATCTATTTACCTTTAATATTATAAGCATAATTATTATTAAGTTACTTGCTTGTTTTGAGCTCTTAGCTAAAATCATTGTTTGTGTTTGTAGGCTAGGCCTAGGATGTACGCCGGTTGACTTTGGACGGTTAGATGACGTTCCACTCTTCACATTCGATGGAGATGGAAACCTCCGTTCTCTCCCTAAAGAGCAACAAGGCTCCTGACCCGGACGGATTCCCAGCGAGGCTTTAAAGAAAGTATTTTCAATTAATGCTGATTTGTTGTTGAGAATGTACAACGCCTGTTTGGTAGAAGGGGTGTTTCCGGCTCCCTATGGAAAACCGCAAGACTTGTACTGATCAGCAAGGGCAAAGGTGATCCCGAGCTGTCGTCGTCCCACAGGCCTTTCTACACGTTGGACACGGCTGGGAAGCTGTTCGAGAAGCTGATCCGTTCCCGCCTGACCTCTGCCGTGGAAGCTGCCGGGGACTCATGCCCCCGTCAGTATGGCTTCAGAAAGGGATGACGGTCAACGATTGACGCTATCATATCACCGAAGTCCATGGAGAGCTGTGAAGAGAGTCGAGAGCCACAACCATTTCTCTCGATGAGTAGTGCTTCTTGTTACGCTTATGTCAAGAATGCCTTTAACTCGGCGAGGTGGGTCGATATGTTGGATGCGCTTCGCAACACCTTTCGCGTTCCTGCATATCTGTTGCGACTCATTGAGGTTTATCTCCGCTCTCAAAGCCTTATTTACGACACAAGGGACGGAACGTGGACGATGGAAGTCACTTCTGGTGCCGCGCAAGATTCATTACTCGGCCAGGATCTCTGGAATGTTGCCTATGACAGCCTCCTGAAGTCGGAGATGCCTGAGGAAACCTCTTTGGTTGGGTACGCAATGATGTCGCAGCTCTCATTGTCGCACGCAACGTTGAGCTGGCCCAACTAAAGTTGAACCGAGTCATGCGTGTGGTCAACACATGGATGTCCGATCACGGTCTCTCGCTTGCTCTCCGTAAGACGGAGATTGTGATATTTACGAAGAAGAGGATAGACACCGTCATTCTGTTCCGAGTGGGAAGGGAGGTGGTCCAATCAATTCATGCTGCTAAGTACTTCGGGATTATGGTGGACACCAAGTTAAGCTGGAGGGATCAGATATTCCGTACGGCGGACAAGGCCGCTAAGGTAGTCACTTACCTTAGTAGGCTGATGGCCAGTGTCGGGGTTCCACGATCCAGTAGAAGACGTCTGTTGATGTCCGCGGTTCAGTTCGTGCTTCTTTATGGAGCAGAGGTGTGGGCAGATGCTCTCGATAAAGAGTAGTACAGGTTGCGACTCGCCCGGGTTCAACGTTGAGCGGCGCTCGGGGTGTGTTCCGCCTACCGGACAGTGTCCGAGCCTGCCGTCCTGGTGGTCGCCGGAGTTATCCCTGTCAAGCTCTTGGCAGGAGAGAGGAAGGCAATTTATCAGAGACAAGTCGAGATTGGCAAGGACACGGCAAGAACAGCAGAGCGCTCCCGAACCTTCCAGCAGTGGCAACACAGCTGGGAGCACGACACCCGAGGACGATGGACTGCGCGACTTATCAAGCACGTCCAACCATGGGTGGAACGGCGGCCAATTCTTTATTTATTGCTCGGGCGTTCCCGACGATGCGGAACACACATTTTCCGCTGCCCATGCTTGGAGAATGAGGGCAACTGGATTGTTTATCACAGTTCATGTGGGGCATCCTCCTGGAAAAGAAACACGATCTGGACCGCGAAGTGGCCCAGATCCCTTGATCGAGTGGCTGGATAAGGAGTGAACCCCACGGGCATAAGCCAAATTTAGGCCTAGCCCTACGTAATGTGATAAACAACTCCAGGTTAGAATCCTAAAGAGTAGAGGCGAGGTTTTTTAGTGGGTAAACCCGTTTTTAAGGGAGTCCCACACTACAGGCTTGCCACCTGTGTGCGTAATGCATTTTTCTTACCTCTCCCTCAAAAAAAAAAAAAAAAAAAAAAAAAAAAACATAAAAATTGTTACCTAATAACTCAAAAAGTGAGTAAAAAATTCTTGTACGGGACGGATATCGGAGCGTATTCCTAGTTAAGTTACAACAGTGAGCATACTAAAGATTTCCAGGTTTGAAGATCAAAACATTTTATTTTTAAATTCAGTCATACAGATAATTTGAATCAATTTGTTGGCTAGGACGAAAGCCAACACGATTTTAAGTAAAATAATTTTCTGTATAACACAATCTATAAATGTCAGCTGATCAAATAAACGAATATGATACCAGATGTTTTACTTGGTTTCTTTAAACGAATCAAAATATAATGTCAAATGTCTGATTTGTTTACCTTTAAAATTTGCGAAATGTAAACAAAGTGCTTTAAGAAATCTCATATTTGTTTTATTTTGTGATATTTAAAGTGAATAAACTTTATCTTTGTACACAAAGGTTTGTACTACGAACAAATAAGAAGATTCCTGCAAAGTTTCGTGCGATTCCCATCAGTGATAAAGGCTGTAGCTTTACTTAAAAATTAAAAAGTTTGTTGTGCGTAGGAAACCACATTTCTGACTTTTTTAGGCTACTTTTGAACGCATATATTTTACTATACTGAGAGTTTTTAAAGTAAGCTTGGTGATTTTTAGTGTTCATTAACCCAGTTAAATGGATGGAAAACGAAAAAAGGGTCAATTGTAGCCTTTTTGTGACCTTTTGAGAAGTGAAAATTGGCCGTATTCTGCTTCGTGTCTATATAGGCACGCGTCGTCTGTTGCGTTGGGTGGGACTTGGCGACGTGACACGACCGTGCCACTGGATATGTATATGATTAAAACAAATTTCATAATCATCCTAGAATCCTCATATAGGTTTTTAAAATTCTTCCAGTTTATAAATACATTTCTTCAATAATTCATCCTTTAATTTTATTTTGAATTTCTTCAAGTTTGTTATTTTTCTTAAGTTTTCAGGTAATTTATTGTAAATTTTTAACTCCCAAATAGTCAAATCCTTTCTGTCCAAATGATGAGTTATATCTTGGTACATTTAACAATTGACTGTTTCTTGTATCGTGGTAGTGTCCAATTGAGGAGGTCTATGTAAAAAGGGCTGTAGTCTGAAAACCAACAATTGAGATATGGAGTTGGCAAAACTTCATTCAAGTGTATCTTTTAACCTGAAACCTAGGCAACTTAAACTATTATTAATGAAATCTATTATTATTCAATAATCGGTGATTCGTTTTATATTTACAAGTAGGAGTGTTTATATTAAAATATTAAAGAAATTCCTTTTGCAAAAAATGCTTACATATGCCCTTTTTCAGGAGATGGCTTGCCGCCATGTTTTTCATACGCCCTTTTTACATAGACATGTTTTTATAAGTCCTTTTTACACAAGGTCTGTAAAGGAAGAAGCATAACTTCTTCCCAGGTCAGCCGTATAGCTTTTTTTTGTGTTCCGGATATGAAGCGTCTAAACTAAAACGGAAGTCAAGTTACGTTATAATATTTACCATTACACAGCTGATTGAAAGAGAGAATGAAGCAGTCTTGCCATGGGTACGATATTTATCTAAACGACACCATATTACTCTATTTTAAATTTCGATTATTAGTTAATAACAAACCATTAGGTAATGACCAAATTATAAATTATCAATCAAGGTAAATCTAAAACCATAAATTCTACCCTATTTTGCTTTTAAATTCCTTATTTTAGTAATTGTTGAGACAAAAAATTCCCAACGCAAACGAGAACGATTGTTGTTTGTTGTTTTGTTGGCAACACTTGCCGGTAGGCGCACTGAGAAAAATAGAAGGTAGATATCAATTTAATTTTGTATGTTTTTCACCTTTTATTCAGTCAAATCCACCAAAAACTCGAGACAACTTTATAAAGGTGTAATTCACTGAATTAATAAGGTACTTGGAAAAATTGTAAATTTCACCCAACATGTTAGAAGTACAAATTACCTTCCATAGGGTGAAAATAACCTTAAAATGTTTGGTTACAAATACCTTTTATAGAAAAGAGAAAATCCCCTTTTATAGGAAATGTGAAAATCACCTTTCACAAAAATGATAATCGCAGTGATAGCAAAGGGGAAAATTACTATTAGCCAAATGGTAAAGATCACCTTTCACACTAATTTTAACCGTTACCTTGTGAATGTGATTTACACTTTATTTTGGATTGTAAATTTTACTTTTTAAAGTGTATGTTTTGCTTGATGTAATATTACTATTTTTTACAATTCACTAGCTTCATAATGAGACTTTCATAGTTAATCGTATCTTTGAACTCTCTGGAACAGAAAAATATTGTTTATTGGATTGATACAAACCAAAATTGTTAATAACGTAGTCTTAATTTATACTCTTTGCTTCCATGCATTTCAAGGAACTTTAGCACATGGTAGACTCTTATGTTTAGACAACAAGTAAGAAAACAAGTATGGGTTGTTTCTACTCAGTGAACAATTTATTGTTACTGATTAGTTCCTAAAAGTTAAAAACACATGAAGTTAATGTGAAGTGAGCAAATTACAAAGAAAAATGATGAAAGTAAAAATTACACTTCACAGAGTTCACAATTTTGGTTTGCGTCAATACAATAAAAATTTTTTTCTGTTCCAGAGAGTTCAAAGGTACTATTAACAATGAAAGTCTCACTATGAAGTTAGTGAAATGTAAAAAACAGTAACAATAACACAAGCAAAACATACACTTCAAAAAGAAAAATTTTGGCTACAATTCAAAATAAAGTGAAAATCACAAATGAAATTTACATTCATGCAACTAAACACGTAGACCGTTTAAATTTGTTAACCATAGAATATTGGTACAAATACATTCCACTATGCTGCATGATTACCTTTTATATTCAATTGCACTCTTCTTTTAGTAGTGCTTTTAGTAGTACCTGCATCGAATGTGATTGGAATTTTCATAAAATTATTTATTACAGTTACAATAATTAATAATCAACCAAATTATTTAGGGCCTATCTTTGCAGTTGATCAGCCAGTAAAACAAATAAATAGCATACACGAATTTATGGCTGTAGGACAGTGCGCCAACTTCTATAAAAACTTTGACGAGGGTAAGTTTATGGACCCTCGTGGTGCGGACACTGCGCCAGCTTTCGAGAGAGGTCGGAGAGTCGAAGGGGAAGGAGGGGCGGGAGAACCAAGACCCCACTATACTCCAGGCCGGAGTCATGCCGCGGCGACGCGACGTCACAGCAGTGGATCGCTCAGAGCCGCGGCAATACATGCGTTTATATGGGATTTCAGTGACGCGCGCTCATTAATCCTTTACCACCACTCACACTTTAAAGCTTATATACAAGTATTTTATATCATTGTAATCTGCATTAATTAAGGAATACAACAGTATAACTTATAATTGATTTTCATGTCGACCTACTTTTTTATTCGTTGGTGAAATCCAAAGTTTGAGTAATTTTGTTTGATTCGTGTAACATTTTCATTTTATAACATTATTACTTCACAACAGTTATTTTAATAAAACATTTGTTTTATTGGGACGGAAAACCACACATAAGCTTATATAATAAAATAATAATTAACATAGTAAATTATTATATTAATATATTAATTAGTATACTAATTTTTATTGATGATACACATTTTCCTAATATGTCTTAGCATTAATTACATTTTGAATAGAATCACAATATACATTAAAGTATTACAATTAGTATCATAATATTCATGAAAGTCTAAAAGAAAAATAAATGTACACAAACGGATTTGATAATAACTGTATTTATTTAATTGAATTCACCGACATATTCGACAACGACGACAGCACCGTGCAAGGACCAGACAGCAACTAAATCTAATAAAAAGCTTGGATTTAGTTGTAGTTGGTACCAAAATAATCTGTTTAAAAGGAAAATATGCCGTGATAAGAGTACGACACAGGAAGTTCGGAGAGATAATGAAGTTTTTCGAACAACGGGCCACACATGACTTACTTGCGGACACGACAGCGTTTTATGAAATGCGTTGCTGATAAAGTATATAACTATTTAAAGTACCGTACTAATATAAATACAATGTAAAAAGCACATCTGATGGTCATTTAGTTTTTTGCAAATATATTAAATATTTTATAATCCAATTTATTGACATAAGTTTTAATTAGGCTATAATCTAATAAATACAATATTTTTTAAACAATGAAACTTTTCATTCGTATAGACATTTCCTTTTTTTGTATCGCAAATTCATACATTCGGATTTGCTATTTAATTTGTCTTATTTTGTTTTTTCGTTGGTAAATAATAAGTAAGAAATCACAAGGATTATTCGTAATTAATTAATTAATTAATTACGTAGGGTCAAATAACTTCTGTTTTCATAAACGTATCCTAAAGGTTGGACTTTAAATTAGTTATTTATTAATGGAATTAGGTCAATAAGATGAATGAATTAAATTCATAATAACTGGTAGGAACTAAATTGTTTAATTTGTAATAAATGTAATTTTACTTTGTTTTATAATGGTTAGGGCCTGCACTGATTGCATTAAAAAGGTTCTATTGCATTACATAACAATATTTCAACTTGCTTACTAAATAAGACAAAAGAGAAAAGGATTTCTGTAATAAAAACTGCATATCGCCCGAATTAATAGGCTGTAGCTTAGTGTAGGGAGAAGTATCTCAGTCAAGTGATACACCATAGTGATCGCCATTTAATGCAGATTACAGTGATATAAGATACTTGTATTTTAATTTTTAAATGAAGCGAGCAGCTTCGATTATTCGAGGGCGCGTTGTGAAAAACCCATTTAAGCCCATGCATTTGCACCGCTCGAGCCGATCCACTGCTGTGACGTAGAGGCCCCGAGTGGAGGGGGTGACTCCGGCCTGTAGTGTAGTGAGGTCTTGGGAGAACGCTACCCCCCAGCCTAGATCTGGTTCATAGAATTTTCGACGCTTCGTTGCTCAGTCGAGCACAATAGCTGTATTTGGGATTCCACGTTGCCGCTTGGAGCTTGGTTTTCAATTACGAGTCTAGGCCTATTAAAAGTTCAATGGTGGATTAAAAAAACTTTGAAATGGAAATAAAATAACACATAACTAACCTTTTGTATATGAACAATTGTTTCATGTTCAAAATTTTTATTATGTTTTTGACAACGCACTAAATCACCCACCGTACCGTAAAATATGCAACTAGATTGGGTCGTGGCCTCTCTGAGGGATTTATGTATTGATAGGCAAGCATGTTTCTTTTCCTCTTTTTTCTCAGCTTGTGAGCATCTAACCTAACCTAACCTAACCTAACCTAACCGCATAAAAGCTGAAAAGGAAGTGATCCATATCCTTGCAAATCTCTAATATTCACAAAACCTTAGCCCCGGGTTCCGTGACTCATATCCGTGTCAACTTCCCCTATATTGTTTAGTCACGGGCACGGGGTACTTCTGAGAAACGCATTACACTGGGCCTTCCGGCCCCTCTCCAAGCGTCGTCCTCTCTCTCCCCCAACCCCAACGCGGGTGTACCTGGCAACTGGCGCAGGCGCCGCGAGATGGATTTTGACATTTTTATGACCCCAACCGATAACGATGAGCTGGCGCAGTGTCCGTTTCCCCGAATTTATAATATTTTTATGTTTGCTCAGTGAACTATATAAAATTTTCATTCAAAGTAATATTTTTGAATTTATTGAATAAAAACCACAAAGTACTTTCTTTAAACAGATCAAGTGCATTCTCGTCCTCCGTCTCGTAATTTTTTTTTTTATCCACACAATATAATCAATTTAAATAACCAACTTTCTAAGTTTAAGTAGGCCTACAATATTTTGGTTTTTACTTTTTTTATTTTGTCAATTTTTTGTTTAAATAAGTTTATTATGGCAAAAGGCAATTGAATAAGATTGTTCATGGTGAAGAATATGCCTATATTTATAACAGGTTTGAATTTCATATAGGCCTAATACGAAAAATAGTTTGTTTAACACCTGTAGGCCTAAATGCTACTAACACATATTAATAAGTTTTAAGATGAAAACTAAAATTATTGAAAAAGAGAAAATACCTGTTAGCGAAACAGAGATTTGCAAAAAAGTTTTGCCTCGAGTTGTCACCCTTGCTCTTCTAGCACCCAACCACAGAACATAAAAGCGTAGGCCTACTCCAACGAGACGGAGACGAGGAGGGGTTCATAACGCTACCTTATGAAACAAACCAACAGCGTGGATGGGTTAACTCCAATGAGACTAGTTCTTGCATGTATAAACAAAAGTTTTAATTTGTCCATATTCATAACATGTCTTTTTTATCTACAACGGTACCTTTTCCTCTAGACCTACAAACGTTAATTGATCGAAACAGGTGTTTAGTTCTTAAAAATTAATTACAATGCAAATTGATAAATTGCATAATTGCAATTTAACTAACAATGTACAACAAATAAATATAAATATATAAACAATATCCAATGGATCAACGATTGATAATCAATAAACAGCCGGTTCAGTGGAGTGGTAGTCAGGTAGAACGAAGTTGTCCCCACCTTCCCCTCTCAGGCTCAGCATTCGGTCCACTCCGGGAAGATGTTGGTGTTGGTGTTGGTGGTGGTGGCGGTGGCGGTCATCCCGGGACCCTGTGAACCAATACACACTACCAGACTACAACTTTCATAAAGTGGTCTTTTAAATATGACAGCTTTCATTTATTTAATATAATGCTTTTGCAGAAAAGCATTTCTAATTTAACACGAGTTTTTTCTGCGAGACAAAACAAATGATAAAGTCAAACAAATATGTTTTGCGAATTTCCCTACAGGGAATACGCTATTACGGTAATAGTCACGGTGAGACATAAGCCCAATACTTTTCGTTATGAGACCCCAGAAGCCAAAAACACCGTTCATATAAATGTTTTTTCCATAAACACGATAACTTTTGAACGGAACCTCCGATTTTGATCAAATTTGGTACAGGGTTGTAAGGCAGCAATTACTAGGCAGTTCACAAACCAGAATAATCGGACAATATTGACGGGTTTTGTGGGATTTAAAAAGAGTCACAATTTTTTTCTTTTTTCCTAATTTTTTAAATTCAACAAATTTAACAAAAATAATTTAAAAGAGCTCAAAAACAAACAATTCTGTACTTTGAAGTTTTGACTTAGCTTAAAAGGTTATGGAGAATATAAAAAAATATGTTCCCCATTTTATTCTTATGGTAAATTAACAAAACCCTCTATCTTGTTTGTTTATTTACATAGTTTGGTAAAATTTGGTATGTGCATTCACTGGGAAGGGTATAACATATATTTGCTTTCAAAACCCATGTGGCGGTCACCCCAATGGTGTTCATGGAGATAATAAAAAATAATGAAAATTGATAAACATTTTTATACATTCATTAAGTAAGGTTTAACTTATATTTGCTTTCAAAACTCGTATGGGACCAAACCTAGATACTCACACCCACGGTGTTTATTGGTAGACAAAAAAAAATATATATAAAAATCTAGTAGGAAATTCACTGAGTAGGCCTATGCAGGTTTGTTGCGACGGAGTATTTATTTGATCCGGCTTTCTCAATTGGACATTTCTGTTGTCAATTTGAAAAGAAAAAATACTAAATTCATGGCATTTTCCTTATTTATACTAAAACATAAAATTACACACGTTTGTGAGGCGAGGAACCAGGGACAGTGATTTGACTCAAGGGCGGTTCCAGGGCCGATTTTCGGAGAGGGACAAAACCACCTGGTGGTGGTGGGGGGGGGGGGTATGGAATACCCCCTAACCCAATGGAGGTCCGGGGATTCCTCCCCCGAAATTTTGATGTAATTTGGTGGGTTTTTAGGCTTTTGGAGTACTTTAAAAAATATTTTTAGAGTTCATCAGCTTACCTGACACGAACAGAAGTGAACTCAATTGGGAATGGGAAAACAGGTTTAAAAGAGTCGTTGTCGTTGACCATAATGCTAGGATGTTTGATAAAAAAAGGGGTCACGCCACAAATTAATACATGACGCCTCCACTTATCATTGACTATAATGGTAGGTAGCATGTTAAAAAAGTGTTCACGCTTCAAATTAATGTAATTGACGCCGACACTTTGTCGTTGACTATAATTGTAGGTTGAACGTTATAAAGGGTTCACGCTAGAAATCAATTCAATAATTGACGCTGCCACTTTGTCGTTGACTATAATGTTAGGTTGCATGTTAAAAAAATTTCACGCTAGAAAGCAATACAATGACTCCGCCAATTTTTCCGTTGCATTGTATTGTATAATTTGTAGGTTGAATGTTAAAAAAGAGCAATAAAAATAAACATTACAATTGACGACGCCGAGTTGTCGTAGACTATAAGGTTAAAACAGTTAAGTCATGTAAAAAAGTAGGCCTAACTAACATAAACATTACAATTGAAGACGCAATGTTGTAATTGACTATAGGTTGCATGTTAAAAAGAGGTGTGAACACTATATTTCTACTTTAAAACATAAAAAAGTATTTCTTCTTCATTTTTGTAACTTCTTTACTCAATAATACGTTCACTACTGCTACAAACTACACTAACCACGACATTCAAAAGTTTTCCCGCCGGTCGTAACCTCAAAAAACAGACCAACCACGAGTGATTAAAGAAGCGTTCACGCACGGAATTACTGTAAGGTTAAACTGTGATGCCGACGTGCGTTAGTACGTGTAAACGGCACAGGAGAGTACTTCTGTCTGTTGGTACGGTCTGTGGTTTTTAAGCTATTTTTGCAAACAAAAGTATTAAAATTTTTACAAAAAAAAAAAAAAAAAAAAAAAAAAACGTAAGGAGGGGGCCATGGCCCCCATACATGGCCCCCTCTCTGGAACCGCCCTTGATTTGACTCAATATAAGTTGACGGTCCACGCAATGACTCCAAACAAAAGAGATCGCGAACCGTGAAGTCGGTTGAGTATCAGACTAATCCCCCGGCAGTCAGTGAATATTTTTAGATGCTGCAGCAATGTCTGGGGACGAAGGAGCCCCTAGCACCGTGACAGTGGTATAATTTTAATCAATAGATATAAAAATATATAGACTGAGTTATAACATATTAATTTTGTTAATATCATCCAATTATAAATCGAAGGGTATCGATACCCCTTTAAGCAGCTTGAGATAGGCCTTAAGTAAAGAAAAAAATATACAGATTAGCCAATCAATATTAACACTTGGCTCCGGCTTTAAAACGGAAATCCGCTAGAAATGCTACCAAGTCCAACCTCTACTCGATTGAGCAGCTTGGGAAATTAAATGGGCTCAACAACCAAAATACCAATTTTTTCAATTGGACAGTAAACCACAATAGCGATAACTCAAAAAGTGAGTAAAAATTCTCGTACGGGACGGACATCGGAGCGTATTCCTAGTATTTACAATCGATAGGCTCAAATCTCAGTCGCAACTCCAGTTAACATGTGCAACCTATTCTCCTGTTTATATTGCCTGCCTTTCTATAATAGGTTAGGCCAATGCATAGACATGATTAACTAACTAAGCCAATGTTACAGTATTCCTACTTGTAAAATCAGATACCCGTGAAATTTTACCATACAAGCTTTATAGTAACTAGTCTACCTGGTTTGGTGAAATGAAAAAATAGCCTGGATTAAAGTTTAAAGTGCCTCAAAATAATAGATCAATGTGTTGAGTAGTTATATTGTTACCAGATACCGTTAATGTTTAGGATTCCTGAGCTTTTACTTGAAGTTGTACAATAACTGACCCACTTCTAAAGTGGCAATCCCATTATAAGAATAGATAGACTATTGTTTCAATAAATATCATCGTGTCAAAGGCAATCTAAAATAAAAATAACGCTTTTAGAGGTTAGGTATATTCATAAGAGTACAACCTTCCAAAGAATCTCCATGTGATTGTTTTGTCTTAAAAAATGTACAGCTTTTCAATGATTGAAACGTTTCAAAACTAAAATCGTACACTATAATACGAGGAATTTCTGAAGGGATGTGTGTTCCACGATCTCGAAATCTAGCTGTGAGATTTTGCTTAAACTTTCCATTTAAGATTGTTTTGACCCAAAATAAGTTTAGAAATAGTCTCAATCCCAGGAAAAATCAAATTTGATCTAAATTTAAGTTTAAAAATTGTAATTTTTAACATTGGTCTTATGGGTTGCTATTTTGGCAACGTAATAACAACTAAATGTAAACAAAAATAAAGGAACATTAATGTTAAGCAGACTTTTTGAAACAGCTGTTAACTATGAAGAGGTATAGTTGGTTGTTCGTGGAAATAAAGCTACTAAAATTGAATCAAAACCAACGAGCAAGGCTCGGTTAACCTGGTACTTAATAATAAATAGCAAACTCAGTACTCACCTTTTTAATAATGTGCATGGTGAGATGGTGACATCCCGCTCTCTTGCAATGACACAACAACAAACTACAAAACTCGCTCTACCTTGCGCATGCGCCAAAATATCAGTTTCCGATACAAAAAGGTGATTTTCTCCCTTAGAACGGGGCAATTTACATTATTAGTTTTTATTTGCAGTTTAAGAAAAGTGAAATACACTGGTATATTGTGAAGAACGCTTATTTCCAAAACACTACTATTTGGTAAGGTAATTTTAACCTTGACTGCAACGGTAAAAATTACCTTTTATTGAATGTGATTGGATAAAATACAGTTGTAGTGTAATAATTACGATGGATTTGTGAATACTTCCGTATGCCTTGGTGAATAGCTCTAGCAAACTGCGTTTATTACTTTAAAAGATAATTCGTCCAAGTACATTATTTTTTTAGCGTTATTCGCCTTTTCATATGGTGGTTAACGCAACAAATACTGTAAATATGCTTTTTTATACAGTATAAATAACTTTTACAATGTGGTTTACGCTATAAAGTCACTTTACTTTTCAAAAAGGTGTTTTCTGCTGGCCAAATTTTTCTCAGTGCGACATCCATGGATGTCGCAGAAAGTGACACCATTGCTCTTATGGGATGCGGCTCTCCTGGCCCTGGCCTACAGTCTCCTTGCTTTTTACATAGACATTACATCCTTTTTACATTGGCGGGCTAAACATCAGCTGATACAATCAGACAGTAGAAGGTGAAACAAAGAGATACAAACATGAAATTTCACAGACTTACAAATGAAAACACAAGGCATCTGAAAATGCCATCTCCGCAAAAAGGGCGTTATATCGGCATACGCCCTTTTTACATAGACCTAAACATCAGCTGATACAATCAGACAGTAGAAGGTGAAACAAAGAGATACAAACATGAAATTTCACAGACTTACAAATGAAAACACAAGGCATCTGAAAACGCCATCTCCGCAAAAAGGACGTATACCGGCATACGCCCTTTTTACATAGACCTCCTCAATTTTTCTTTGTTTAAATTGCCAAATATTTTTATGGATATATGCTGAAACTTCTAATATAAAAACTGATGGAAGGGTAAGAATATTAAGAATTTTGAAAAGTGGTTTACACGAATTTCTGCTTGGGATTTGGCACATTATCCTCAAAGCTCTTTTTTGCATCTTTAAAACGTTTTTTTGCTTCAGTAATCGATCCCCAAAATATAATTCCGTAGGACAGGTGCGAATGTATATACGAATAATAAATCAATTTGGTAACTTTCAAAGAGCAACATTTTGATAATACTTTTATCATAAATATGCCAGAACTGATTTTATTACATATATCTTGTATATGAGGAAGCCATGAAAGATTTGAAGTGATTGTTATGCCAAGAAATTTATTACTTTCTGATGAATTGACAGTTGTATCATTAATTAGCATACAATGATTTTTTATATTTGACAAGTTTTTGTAGAATGGCATCAAGTCTTAGAGCCATTTACTAATAAGCCATTGTTATTCAACCAATCGAGAGTTTTTGAAATTTGAACAAATGATGATATTTTTAATTTAGAATGGTCCAGATCAGAGTGGTAAAAAGTCGTGTCATCAGCAAATAAAATAATTATGTTGCAATTATGGAAAAGTTAATATTATAACCTACTGATAACCTAATATGCCATATCAGGCAAAAACAATTTTTCCAACTATCTAGAATGATTGAATCTAATAAAATTAAATTATTTCAGGAATTCAGGATGAGGGTAAGGGCTAAATATTCATTACAATGAATCGTATCCGTCCGCAGCGCCGCGCCATTCCAAATACTCGTTCTTGTACCAAGTGCGTTTGTTTGACGTTTTGCGTACTCGTTGCGTCAACCAGGGATTAAATCGGTCCGGTTAGCTCGGCTCCGTGACCACATCACTGTTTCGTGGATTATTTCTGGATCAACACAACAACACGTTCTGATGTTCGGCAAACACTTGCCGTTACGTTAATGCCTGCTAGTGAGCTATTTGTGGCCGCCGATACATTTCTGTTCACTCCATTTTGGTCACATTCACTGAGTAAATAAAGGGTTGTTGACCCCTTCCGTTTTTACTTGATAAGTACCAGGGGAATGCTCGATAAAAATAATAAGCATTTCTTTGCTTTTCAGACAAAGCTCGTTCGCTCCACTCACTCCCCGACCCCCCCCCCCCCCGAGCTAGTTCGCTTCCCTCACTCTCTAGTCCAAATTGTGCTACACTTTGGTATAAATTTGTTGAAGCACAGGTTAGAAATGTAACATATAGGTTTACTTCCGTTGTTATCAGCTGATTTTAGTTGTATTTTAGTAAGTTTTTAAAATCTCCATAAGGATAACATGTGAACTTTAAAGGGCTCTACTACGAAATCCGGATTTTTCCCAGCCATGAGACCAGCTCCAATCGATTTCTCGTGACCAAAACCCCCATATTCAACAAAATAAATAAATAAATAAATAAACCCGAGGGAGAAAAAAAGTTTGCTCGTACAAACGGCACTTGTTTTAGAGCATAAGATTTTTACTTTAAAGTTGTTTAATACGGCCAAATACATAAATTAACAAATTCAAAGAAAAGATTTACAAGTATATATACAAATTATATTATAAGGGGAATTTTCAAATGGCCCTTTCGTAATATTAACTAACATATGATCAAGAAAAGATAAACTAATTTCAACAGCACAAAAGTGTAAAAATTATAAGTTTTAACTTGGAAATTGAGCATTCTTTTACGTGACACGATGTTTAATTTAAAGATTCAATACTCTACAATGTAGTAAATATTTTAGGTCGATAAACCAAATAACCCGTTTGGATCAATCTTTCTAGAAAGCCAGACTTCGTTCAATTCAAAGTTCATGTTGGAAATAAGCTTAGCAAAAACTTTTATTTGAATTAGTTTTATATTCTTATACTCTAAAACAAGCTCCGTTTGTCCGGGCAAGGTTTTTTTTCGCTCCAAGGATTTTTGATTTTTTGATTGAATATGGGGGTTTTGGCCACCAGAAATCGATTGGAGCTGGTCCCATAGCTGAGAAAAATCCGGTTTTCGCGCTAGAGCCCTTCAAAGTTTCCTTGTTATCCTTATGGAGATTTTTAAATTGAACAAAAATCAGCTGATAACTGTGGATAAAATAAATCAATGTGTTACATCTTTAACCTGTGGTTTTATGAAAATCATAACAATGTGCAGCAAACCTTCCGCCCGGCGAGTGAGCGGAGCGAACGAGCTTTGCGTGAGAAACGAAAGTAATAATTTTACCGAGCTTAAGCTCGGTCCCCCTGGTACTTTAAGGATAAGTTTATCCTTACAATAATAGTAATCGTAAAAGAATTAATCCTTCAGTTACCTTGTAATAAAATTTTTCCAACGTTTATAGTTTTACACTATGGTGAGTTTGGGATTTGTTTCGATTTGAAGTTGTAAGTTGAGTATCGAGTTGTCCCATTGGCTTGTGCGTGTCGCGTCCCAAGACATGTTTACGGAGCGGCAGGTGCGATGCTGGCCCCACCGTGCGGAGGTGACAATTGGAATGGCACGGCAATCGATTCCCCAAAACATTCTCCTTGATAACAAAAAGGTTATGCTGATGGTTTAAAGTTAAATGTTTATTAACGTCAACGTCGAAACCGATAATCCATGTATGATAATCTCTTGTATATGATAAAATTCTTGTATGATAATCCAGGTATCACTGTTGTAAAATTGTTATTAAAACTTATTTTTTCTTTACATTTTCCTGAAAAGTACAAGATTAACCGACCTTAAAAATATATATTATATATCCCATGTTATAATTACACGATGGTCCCCAGTCAGTTGTAATAAAATGTAAGGAATGATTAAAAAAAAGATTTCATTGTAGTTGTACTTTATTAGGTACCTTAATAATTTATTTGCTGGTAAACTAACATATGCCATTAAACTAACATCCATGCGTCTGCATGGAAGTTGCTCCCATACGGAACAATAATTATTCCATCCTGGTGGGTCTGATCGCTCCAAGCTGCAGTGCGTGCCTATATGATTATTTTAAGGCAGGATCTGAGCTAGAAATCTGAAACTTCGCACAGCTCTGCTCAATAGTACTGTATATTATATTCATTGACAAATTGGGTTTCCCGTGCACAATGCTGCGGTTACGGTAGGCTGGAGGTTTCAGTAGTTCAGGATGGCTGTGAGGTACACGAAAAATTGTACAGCCTTGAATGAGAGATATTGAAAAACATTCTATTGGCTGATCTTATTCAAAGAGTCATGACCACAATACGCCTTGCTCTTCTATTTGATATTACGATTTTGATCTATTAGGTCTATTAGATATTTAATGCCACTGTTTTTATAGAATGTTGTCACTGATTATGAAAAAACTTGTCAAATGTACCTAGGGTCAATAAACTGACTTCTATCAAAATATAATTTATACGCCAAAGAGCAATAATAATTTTTGGCTCTTTCAATGAATAAAAAGTGTATGGGTTGGTATGGAGTTAGTACCTTATCTGTTAGCAATCTCTGATTGTTATTAATAAGATTGTTTTAATACAAACACAATAGACGTCCATTCTACAGTATAACGTCATAGTAAACTTTGTAAAGAATAAGGCAATAGTAATAAACTCATAAAAGGACAGTTTAAGTGTAATAAATATCAACAAGTACTAAGCTATAAGTTATTTACGTAAAGTAGGTCTTTCTCGCTTGAGGTAAACAGTTGTTTGGCTATACTTGTTTAATGTTGTTTAGTTGCATTTTGACCGAAAGCGAGAAAAACACTTTATACGCAAAATACATACTAAATATTTTCTACAACTGTAGTTTTAATTTCCCAAACGATAAATAAAATCACAGTTTACTTACTCAATAGTAGCTGAATGCGCCAGCGGAAGGGAGCGCTGTATCGCGCCGAGTATATAACAATGCAGTCAGCTGGCGAGCGTTAAAGTATAGAAAAACATTAGTTTTTCTATGGTTAAAGTAATCACGTGACGAGCTTTAAAGACTAACTCTCGCTCAAAAGACATTTAAAGACTTTATAGTTCGCTTCTCAGTAAATTGCTGTTTTACGGTTGGTTTTCTGTGCGTAAACTGACACTTTACGCGCGGTTGTAGGAAAACAAATTTAACTTTCACTCTTATTCGTCCTATTTTTATCTTGTCTTGGTTTATATTTGTTACCTTTTCCATAAATATGCAAATTTTATTAAAATACATTATATTTTTTGACTTTGTAGTTACTATATTTGTTCAACTCTATCAGGGTCGTCAAGAAATATATAGTTATTCTAAAATGCTTTAAGTTAAAACGATTTTAAATTTTAACACTCATTTTCCTTTTATGCTGCAAAAGGAGTGCAAAAGCACATACAAAAATGATGGCGAAGTACGAAATATAATTTTTTCAAGGTGAGCCCGGCTTAAGCTAATATCAGTTCTAGACCTAATTAAAAACAGAACTCAACCAGACCAGTAACTTAATTTCATCTGTCGTTAAGTTTAACGACGAAAGCCCCTCACATTGGCTCCAACACCGGAGTCTGCAATAATTACACGCCTCGTAGTTTTTAATGTTCATTTAGAATCACTTTCCCTGCAATCATAAATAGTAAAAGAAAACATTCAATTTTACGAAATTCGTGTAAGAACATGAAACAATGCTCATCTATCATAATTATGCTAGAAGAAACAATTTGGTACTTATGCATCAAGAAACTTATACAATAATTTCTTCTACTTAGGAAAATGAATCTATAATCTACCGGATACGTAGTGTAATTAATGGGTTGAATACAGAGCATTTTCTTAACTTTAGTCCTAGTGACTTAGTTGTCATTAATTAATTTGAGTAGTATGGCACAATTTTGAGTTAAGGTTTCAAATATTCCAGCCTAGAATATCAGTATATTCATAGTAAACAAACAATTTCAAAACTGAAATATACACGTAGTATAAAAAGTGATGCCATAAAACTAAACAAAATATAACTGAAAAGTACTGAACAGTAAGCTAATTATTGTAATTTTTATTTGGTAGACAAAGGTTTCATGTTAGAATAGCTAGTGGCCCTAGCCCTAGTGAAAGTTTATTTTGACCTTTTTTCCAATAAACTTACCGTTTAACATATAAAATAAATAGTTTCATGGCTTATATGCTAGGTACTTCCACACCGAACGCGCAGCGCTGCGCCGCGCTGCGCAAAACATGTGCGCGCCGAGCGGCGCACTTGGTGTGGACGGCGAACCGCGCAGCTTCGCGCATTCGCGAACATCCGCGAACACGATCCGACTGAAGGCGGTATTTTGACGAACATCTTTGAAGTTTGTTCGCCCTTGCGCGCTCAGTGTGGACGGGCATTTGCTCAGTTGTTGCTGCGCGTCGTTTCGGCTCGAACCGTCACTACCTGTGTTTGATCAAAATGGCTTTTGAATGGAGTCGTGAGTGCATCGAGACTCTGGTGAATGCATATCGAGTTCGAAGTGAGTTATCGGACCCGAAAGATAATAATTACCATATTAAAAATAAAAAAGTGACACCTGGCGTGAAATTGCCAGTGAGGTGGGTTGTGATCCTGGAGAGGCGAAATCAAAAATGTTATCCCTGCTCTCATCCTTCTGGCGAGAAAAAGCAAAGGAAAAGAAGACACAAAATATGCGGCAAAAATTTTCGAACTACCCACCAATAGGGAGTTCATTGAGCATACATTCCCCTCCATACGATTCCCGACGTCTCAGTATGGGTGTCACCCAATGACGACATGGTTTTCTAATTCTTTTTAACAGATCATTATAAATAACAATAAAACCCGAAGCATCAGCTGTTGCGGGTCCATTTTCTACATCGGTGTGATTGTGTAGCCCGCCCAACACGGATCACAGCCGTGCAACTACGAACATGGCGCTCTGTTCCGCGCAGCTTCGCGCAGTTTCGTGCAGCGCAATATGCTTTGCGCAGCGCGGCACAGAGCGGCGCAGCACGGCGCGCTCGGTGTGGAAGTACCTTTACACCCGGATATCCCTCATGTGAGTGGTACCCCCCCCCCCCAACCAGCCACCCTAGCCGTGCAGGTGTTGCATGATTAGGTCGGTTATGTACGGTGGTGCAGCGCTGTTTCGCAGATCATATATTCGGTTTAGGAATAGGACATGCTCCACCGAATGCTAAATAACAACAAGGAGCTTAATTAAAGTAGAACTCACGCCAACTACATAATACTTATGTGATTATACTAGTGGCTTTTAGGGGCAAAAGCCCCTAATCATAAAATTAAAATTGCGTATGAACCATTGCAGATTACTAATTCTTCACTACGAAAACCTCCGAAAGATTTAATTTATTTAATATTTTAATAATACCGTTTGATAATGTCATTCGCCTCCAAAGCACTCTTTATAATACTGTAATATTAAGCCACCATTTGTAAATGCTTCTTTTTGTCTGTTGTCAAACGTAATATCTATCTATGAAAAATAAATTATTGAAATAAATTATAGTCCTTGAGCTATGACAGCCTATTAATGTAACATTAGAAAAGCGGCCATGAGAAAATAAACGACGGATACATAGCACCCATGCCAGCCAGGGTCAGTAAACTTTCATCATACCCATTCCTTTGACTTGTTTGTCCTAAAATTAAATGGATGTTTTCGCTCCTGTCAGATTATGTTATTTTCTTCAAATTTTAATACAGCACCACGAATATATCATCTTCACACACTGTCAATATTCGTCCCTCCTAACCAAAACACTTGATTTCGTGTAAGAAAATGAATTTTTTTAATCACTTGAAGTTACATATAGATATTTCAGAATATATATCTTATTTCCCTTTTTATTGTTAAGTTTTTGGCCTGGTACTTTATCACCTAGTATGTAGGACAAACGTCTTTTATTTAAACTCTCTCCTATAACTCTGCAATCTATGAAATGGCCCGTCGGTGACCCGCTTGAACCCCAGTCCAACATCTTCACGCCGCGCTTCTCACCCATCGTACAAACACTCCGGTAAAGTCATGAAAACCTATATAGTCCGGGTCATTTAGCGAATGACCTAGACAAAATTGGCCGGGTAATGAGACCTAGTGGAATGAGTTTGGTATGTGTCCCTGGTCATTTGGTAAAAATTCCCAACTTTTCCCACGACAGGAACATCCGCCATTTTGGAAAATGGCGGAAAAGGTTGATAACAGGGTAAGTGTTTACTAAAATGGGGTTTTCATAAAGACCACACCCCTTAGATTCACCCAAAAAAGTTTATATTGTTCACAATTAAATACCGTACAAGAAAATACCATATTTATTGGTATAAATCATGTTTTAAGGTTCAATATGTGCACTGAAATTTAATATTTCGTAGAAATTTTTGGAAGTTATTTTGGTTTTTTGTAATTTACGGCGTTAATATCACAGATACGATAATTTTAGCCCTTTTAAGAATTGCAGCCCTTAAAATTCTGCATCGATTGCATATATAATCCTCTTTGTTAGAACAATAATAACGCTGATACGGTGCCTTAAAGTCTAAAATATTCACGGAAAGGGGTAAAAATGGGTTTTTTGCATTTATGGACCTCCATTTTCAAAATTCAACATTTTTAACCGAAACCATTTGAAAGAGCTTAAAAAACAAACAATTTAGTATTTTGAAATTTGAACTTGGCTTGAACGGGTTACGAAGAAAAGCCAAAAATAGGTTTTTCCCATGTTAATCTTATGGGAAATCAACTAAACCCTGTATCTCGCTTATTTATCGGCATAAATTGATAAAATTTGTTATGTACATTCACTAGGTAGGGTTTAACTGATATTTGCTTACAACACCCATATTTCGGCAAACCTACATACTCACCCCCATGGGGTTTATGGGGAAAATTAAAAAGTGCCGAATATTGATACAATTTGATATTTACCTTAACTAACCATTATACTTCCTAACAACTGAAATTTACCCTAAATCAAGATTTATTAAATGTCAAAGCCGAGTTATTTTCCTTATATATAAAAACAAAAGATCTCCAATCATCTCACCCTCTTAGACAGTATTATTTGCAACTAAAGAGCAATTATCGCAAGATGATAAGACAAGCTAAATCAGACGCTATGCTTGATAAAATCAAAACAGCTGAAAATAAGTCTAAAACAATCTGGAATATCATTAACAACAATAAAGCCTCCAAGAAAAAAAGGACTGATCATACAATATATGTCTGAATGACGAAAGTGGAGACATTACAGACCCCTCAGTAGTGACTGAAATGTTTAATAATTTCTTTCTTGACATTACAAGGAAAGTTGACGTGTTTGAAAAAGACAAACATACTAAAGCAAAAAAAGTATTGAGCAACTCATTTTTCTTGTTTCCAACGACGCCTTTAGAAATTAAAGAAATAATTCAACAAATCAAAGGTAAACTAAGTTCTGGAGCCGATGACATTCATCCAAAGATATTAAAAGATTTTTCTGATTTCCTTGCATTCCCTCTATCACATCTCATTAACCATTCTTTTAGTCATGGACAGTTTCCAAGCGCACTTAAAATAGCAAGAGTGAGGCCTATCTATAAGAAGGGAGATGAGAAGATATGTGATAATTATAGACCCATCTCCATACTACCATCTCTGTCCAAAGTTTATGAGAAGGTAGTTATGGAGAGACTATGGGATTTTTTGAACACGAACCATATCATATTTGAGGATCAGCATGGTTTTGTCAAAAGTAAAAATACCACCAGTGCAATGTTTTCATTAATAAATCACATAGTTACAAAGTTAGACTCCAAGCACCACTCACTCGGCATCTTCTTCGACCTTAGTAAGGCGTTTGACCTGGTAGACCACGACCTTTTAATATCTAAGCTCAACAACATGGGAATCCGAGGGGTGGCCTCCAATTGGTTCCTCTCGTTTCTTACAGGACGAAGGCAATACGTGGAAATAACAGCCAAAGATCAAAATGGGTGTTTAATGCAGTTTAGATCTACGGAAGGAGTAGTTACGAGGGGTGTCCCCCAGGGATCCGTTCTGGGACCCGTGCTTTTCCTACTTTTCATTAACGACCTTCCCACTAACATAACTGAGGCAAAAGTGTGTCTTTTTGCCGATGATACTTCCTTAGCCCTATCAAGCCCCTCCCTTCAGTCACTTGAACAGAAAGCATACATTGAGGCAAACAAATTGGTCCAGTGGTTTGATGACAATCTGCTGAAAATAAATACGGGAAAAACACATCTAATTAATTTCTGCATTTCAAACAGAAGTTCACAAGACCCAAATTTATCAGTTCTTCTTGATCAAACCATAATAGAGCCTTCCAATTCAACAAAGTTCCTTGGTATTTTTCTTGATCACAATCTGAACTTCAACTTGCATATCGAACATGTAATTAAAAGAGTGAGTGTTGGGGTTTTTGTCCTACGCACTCTAGCCAAAACTGCCTCGACAGATGTTCTTATATCCGCTTACTACGGACTTATTTATCCATTTCTGTCTTATGCTGTGTCCATTTGGGGAGCTGAGAATCAGAGAACAATATTTCTTTTTAAAATTCAAAAAAAGGCAATTAGGACAATATTTTCACTGAAAAAAAGACAATCATGTAGAGATGTATTCCATTCTTCTGCTATCTTAACGTTTCCATCTTTATACATTCTTGAAACATTATCTTTCGTAAAACAAAACTTTTCTCAATTCCATAATAACCTAAATCCCGGTATTTATCCCTTACGCTCCACAAACAATTGCCAAATTCCCAAACACTCCACTTCTTTCTTCCAAAACCACTTGTTGTATAACGGCATCAAGTTATACAATTGTCTCCCTCTATGGCTGAAGTTAGAGTCAGATCACTCTAAATTTAAGAAACTGCTGAAGATCATGTTGATAGAGAAAACTTATTACAGTGTCCGAGATTTCCTGACTGGGGGATAAAAGGTACAAGATATTGTTTGTTTTCTACAATAAGTAATTTTAAGTTTTTTTTCTGAGTATTTATTTGTGAATATAAATTTGTACTCATTATGAAATCTTGACCTTGCCAATGCAAATTGTAATTTGTTGATTCTGGCAAATAAATGACTTATGACTTATGACTTATAACTAACATTTTATAACAACATCCCATTGGAACAAACCTACAAATGCATTTCTATGGTGTTTATGGGGAAAATACAAAATTTCAAATTCCTTAGGAAATTCGCTAAGTACGCAGGTTTGCTGCGACGGGGGTATTTGATAATATGACGAGAAAACTATAAAAAAATTAATTTAATCAAATAAACCAATTTAATCTTGATATTTAAACCAAGATATAAACAACGCAAAATTCGATATGTCATTTATTCCGCTTGTATAGTCCACAATAGATGGGTATATAAATTTCAAATTAATACACCTGTACCAATATTTTTTAAATTTAGATTCGTGAGGCCGTTCGCTAGCAAGGACATCATCTCTGTAGGCCCTAAAATTATCAGACGACTCACAAAAAAAGATGGGTAGTTTTATAATAGATACAATACATGTGCTTAACTTTTAATAATCATTTGGTAGTTTCCTAATTTTGGTGTGGTCCGCCATCTTAGAAAATGGCGGAAAATTAATTACCTATAGTGTAAGTGTTTACTAAAATGATATTTTCGTAAAGCTCATACGACTTAAAGCTTAAAACCATTGGTCGATTTCGTTTAACTACCTGTAACGATTTCTTTTAATTTTAACTACCTGTAATTTCCAACTATTATTATGTTATAACGTTCATTAGGCCCCATTACTTACCGTATATGATATTATATACACCTGCATCTAATGACTCAATGATCAAAATATCAAATACTCTTTCAACTGAATAGTATGCAATCTGTAAAAAGCGTTATTTAATTTTGTTAAACTAATTTTACTAAGTTTTTTTCAACATTTTTTTTAAATAATGGCAATTTTTTTAAGAATAACCATGTCTTTGTTTCCCTTTTAAGCTTAGTTGTTTCATTTTTACTGGAAGGTTCAGGTGATCTATCTTATACTCTAAAACAAGCTCCGTTTGTCCGGGCAAACTTTTTTTTCGCTCCAAGGATTTTTTTATTTTTTTATTGAATATGTGGGTTTTGGCCACCAGAAATCGATTGGAGCTGGTCCCATGTCTGGGAAAAATCCGGTTTTCGCGCTAGAGCCCTTTAAAGTTTCCATGTTATCCTTATGGAGATTTTAATAATTGAACAAAAATCAGCTGATAACTGTAGATTTAAACCAATGTGTTACATCTTTAACCTGTAGTTTAAGAAAATTATCATACCAAAGTGCGACACCCGTCGGCTTGGCGAGTGAGCGAAGCGAACGAGCTCGTCTTTAAAATGGAAGAGGGCGAGTGAGCGGAGCGAACGAGCTTTGTATGAGAACGAAAATAATAATATTACCGAGCTTAAGCTCGGTCCCCCTGGTATTTAAGATATAAAATATATTGATCTATATTTTAAAAAAACTAACATAAATATTAGTTTTATAATCTGAAATGTCTGACTATCTATTTATAATTTGATTGGTACTTAATTTTCTTTATTTAAACTTTCTTGTAATGAGTTCTTAAAACACAATACACAAAGTATTAATTAATTAAATTACATATTTACATCAAAATATTCTTTTCACTAAATATCATGCAATCTGTAAAAATAATATTTATTGTGATTAAATTAATTGTATATAGTTGTCTTGTCTTATTGTCAAATGCCCTTGTAGCAGCAAACCTGTGTAGGCAACTCAGCGAATTTCCAAAGGAATTTGAGATTTTTTATTTTCCCCATAAACACTATGAATGAGTATGTAGATTTGCTGCCATGGAATGTTGTTATAAAATGTTAGTTGTTAGGAAGTGTAATGGTTAGTTAAGGTAAATATCAAATTGTATCAATATTTGGCACTTTTTAATTTTCCCCATAAACCCCATGGGGGTGAGTATGTAGGTTTGCCGAAATATGTAGGTTTAACTGATAAGCAAATATCAGTTAAACCCTACCTAGTGAATGTACATAAAAAATTTTATCAATTTATGCCGATAAATAAGCGAGATACAAGGTTTAGTTGATTTCCCAGGAAACCTATTTTTGGCTTTTCTTCGTAACCCGTTCAAGCCAAGTTCAAATTTCAAAATACTAAATTGTTTGTTTTTTTAAGCTCTTTCAAATGGTTTCAGTTAAAAATGTTGAATTTTGAAAATGGAGGTCCATAAATGCAAAAAAACCATTTTTACCCCTTTGAAAGCCGTGAATATTTTAGACTTTAAGGCACCGCATCAGCGTTATTATTGTTCCAACAAAGAGTATTATATATGCAATCGATGCAGAATTTTAAGGGCTACAATTCTTAAAAGGGCTAAAATTATCGTATCTGTGATATTAACGCCGTAAATTACAAAAAACCAAAATAACTTCCAAAAATTTCTACGAAATATTAAATTTCAGTGCACATATTGAACCTTAAAACATGATTTATACCAATAGATATGGTATTTTCTTGTACGGTATTTAATTGTGAACAATATAAACGTTTTTTGGTGAATCTAAGTGGTGTGGTCTTTATGAAAATCCCATTTTAGTATACACTTACACTGTAATCAACTTTTTCCGCCATTTTCCAAAATGGCGGATGTTCCTGTCGTGGGAAAAGTTGGGAATTTTTACCAAATGATCAGGGACACATACCAAACTCATTCCATTAGGTCTCATTACCCGGCCAATTTTGTCTAGGTCAAGGCCATATTTTGGCTAAATGCCCCGGACTAATACGGTACTTTATCTTCACACATAAAATTCATTAAAGAGGAAAAGAATATCATAGTCTTTCCGTGTTGACCATCGTAATAGAAACACAAACGATGATCGTCGCCAAGTAAAAAAGTCGTCGATTTACAGCATAGTCCTGTTTAAGATATCAAATTAATTTAAATAAAACAAATGTGCAAAAGGAGAACAAGTAGCGACCCCAAGGTATAAGTGTGGCCATATTAAAGAGCGTATAAACTCATTAGGCATGGTTAGAGTGAGGTGTTATACAGGTCGAGAACATCTTCTCGTTCGATACCTGGGGCCTCCGACCGGTCCTCCCACCCGTCGAAGGAAGATCTGGGGTTATATACCGCTGCCTAGACACCGCCTACAACCGAGAACCTAACTCTTCATTGGGACTTTTAAGATAAACAAAGATGAATTGTGGTAAAATCACAAACGCATAAGGATTAATAATATTTCTTCTCCCTAATAGAATAAAAAAATGTGTACTATTAATGTTTTTTTGTTTACATTGATAAAAATATACCAATATTCATTGCGATTTTATTTTTCACAAATGTTTTATACAGTAATTTGATTATAGCAGTATTTTTTTAAGTAAAATATAAATTTGAGACGTTGTAAAGATTTAATTTGTAATACATCTGGCGAACTACCATATCAATAAACGATAGTGTATTTTATTTTTACTCATTACCTATTGATTCGGGTGTTACGTAAGTTAAATTAATTTTCTTGTAGGAGAATGGTACAATGTTCATTTACAGTCATGGAACGGTGTCTAAGGGAGGAATCGATTGCCAGTGGCTATAACCCTATACACCTGGTGACAGTTGTGAGCCATTCCAGTTGTCACCTCCGCATTCTACGGCGAGCTCCGCACCTGCCGCTCCGTAAACATGTCTTGTCCTGTAGTATGTAGAGGGGGGGGGGGGTGGAGCGTGCCGGTCGTGTGCAATTGAATATGGAAATGAGATGATATTATATGAACATATATTATTTAATTTAGCATTGTAATAGGGGTAAGATAGAACAATCAACACAAATTAAGTAAGTTTTAACTACATTCGACATAAAAAATTAGTAAAAACTCTTCAATCATATTAAAATTGTCCAATGGAGTTTCATTGGCGATAAGTTAGTATACGAATTATGTTTCGTTTACAAACTTCCTCACTGTCTTTTGTAAATAATTCAAAATATATTTGGTATGTTATTTAAGATTACATTTTTCATATACAAGACATACTGAAACATCGCAATGGTCTTTCAAGACCACGCTTTACTATAACAATAAAACCACTAGCTTTCATAACAATTTTCCTTTTCTCCAAATAAATAAAACTCTCAACAAGTAGACATGTTCAGTAATCATTAATTCACTGCGGTTCCTTCAGATAACCTGATATTCTCCACACATCTGTTCAACAGTCCAATCTATCTGATAGTTAGAACGTGTTGTACAAGCATACCCTTCAACCCTCTACATACATTAAGCGAGGGTGCAAGATGACCACTGTGCATACTGAAAGCATGTATCTACTCGGTCTATTTATAGTACTGGAATGCTTTTAGGTAAATAGAAAAGTCTAATGAATGAAATTCGACATGAATTTATTCTCATATTGAAATCTCAGCTGCAAAATCAGAACGTTGCATACTGAATTAAAAACCAGTCGGTCGCCTGTCGTCTACAGCCGTGCACGTGCTCCAATGTTTTATTCGTGTCGTTTCAATTGTAATATGTGTTTTGTGTTTATTTTTAATCGAACTGACGCAGCGAAAGCTAAGATAATTTTAAATAATGACATAGTTTAGTGTGCTGCGACGTGTACCGGCGATGGAGTAATCTCCGAAACGGCCGTCGTACAAGGACATAATTTGGATCGTGTTTGTCGATAAGCAGTAAGATTACATTATTATTTTTTCGATTTGAACAAGATCGAACTTTTAATGAGTTTATATTATTACTTTACTTTATAATGATTTTGTTGTAACATTTTTGGATCTGAACTTTAATTTTTTTATGGTGGGCGTTAAAAATTGTCATAAATTGTCTCAATTTTAAAATATGAAAATAGTTTTTTTTATTTTGAATTAAAGTAATTAAACTGTAATTCCATGGTCACTGGAAGACATATCACTGATTAATTTGTCTATTTCCCGTTATTACAAAGTTTTAAGGTTAATATTCTGCGAGATTTTCAAAGTAGTAGATTGGACTATTGGGAGAACATGTTTGTTTATAATTTGTCATAGGATCTAATGATCTAAAATGGGAGAAATCGAGCAATATATAGTTAAAAACAAACAAACTGAATATATAGGCTTGGGCCGTTCCATATAGGCTATCAAAACGTTAAAAAGCCCATCCGTTGAAAGAAGCCAAAAACCTGGTATTTGTAAAATAGTAATATGAAAGGTCTTATGAATGATGAGATATCATTTACATTTCAACATAATATGAAAAACGTTTAAAAATATTAGTATTGTTGTTCAACCCAATCAAATCTAAACGAATATTTAAATTGGTTGCCTTTCCCAGAGACTTAATCGATAGAAAAAGGATTTATTTATAAAAACCTTTACAAATTACTGCACTAGGGTTTGAGAAGTTTGTAAATATGTAATTCAGATCACTAAAATAGCGGAAAACCCTAATAGAAATACTCAAATGGTCCATCATTGTCACTGGGTTGGAAACATACAAGATGTTAAAAGGAAATTTTAAAGGGGACTTGACTGGATGCAAGTTTAGCTGCTGAGCCAAGTATATGCACACAAATAAAGCAACTACATTCAATATAAAAGAATTACAAACTAGTAAAAACTCATGAATCATATTAAAACTGTCCAATTGAGTTTCAGGTTCTTCATTTACCCATAGGTCAATATCTGGGAGTGACAATATGGTACTAGTTGATCTTTTGCAAGGTTCCGTAGCCATTTGTACCTGTTATCAATATAAAAATTATATTGTTAATAATAAATTTTTTTATAGGATGGTATCTCTTGAACAGTGAATGATTTGATAGTGGTTTTAAAACTTTGTTCAAATTCTGCATTTTTCTGCAAATGTTTTATCCACTGTACATGCGGAACTGCAGTAATAAAGTATCACTATTTTTTCAACAGTGAACCCAAAAAATAAATAGATCTTAAAACCAATGATTATCGTAATTAAAAGTGTTTTCTTCAATCACAGTTAATCGTAAACTAAAAGTTAATCACTCTTACATTACGATGAATTCGAATAATTGCTTTGGCCTTTGCCACGCTTGGATAGTTTATCCCGCAACAAAGCATTTCCCGATTGATTCATCGGTGTCCTCGGTAAGATGAACACCTCAAACCCCCCCCCCCTTCCACCCCTCACCTCCGGTTGAAAACCCTCCCCAAACTGGAGGCAGATTAATTATTCCACTGAACAGCTCTCCTGGCTGTCTTGAATTGGGGTAATCCCGTCTACTTACGGCGGCTTATAATGGGAGTAAATGTTGAGATTCTACTTTCAAGTGAAGTTTGACTCTCAAAATACTGCCACTTAGAAAGTTATAAATGTAAGATTAATTTGCATGAAGAATGTAAATATATATTATGATTCAATTATTTACATAAGGTTTACATAACTGTTATGAAGATTTAGCACAAATATTATTTACATGTTTTTAATCCGAATACTTTAGGTTGCCATATATTTTGGACAATATTCTGCTTCATTTTACAAAATAGAAGGCACTTCCACATCTCCTAGGTCTATGGATATTTTGTACTCCAAACTAGTAAAATTATTTTAACTAATGTTCAATCCTAAAGGACACCTAATTATGATCCTAACCAAACCAGAAAAAGAAGTTTGTAAATCAATTTCCTTTAATTAATCCTGAATGAACATTACAATTCATCAGTAAGTTACTCAATTAATACATAAACGTTCACAAACCATTTCCTTGAGTTATTTGAATTTGGACATATACGTGTGCAAGAAGTCCTTGTCAGAAGTAAATTTTAAAACGTAAATATTTCTACATGAATATGACTGCATTAAAAATTCCCATTATCTTCAAACAATAGCTTATATAATTTACTACGTCAATTACTAAGTTATTTAAGTTCAGCTGGAATCAATGCTAGGAAGGTAACAAAGTAATGTATTTATTCTTAAAAGATCGTAAAACATTACGAAGCGTGTAATGAAGGTGCGTGTATTACTGTTTAGTAACCACTTTAGAGGATCCATCGTAAAACCGGATGATGTATGAAATTAAAATTGTCGAAAAACCTTGTTTAAATTTTAAACGAATTTTTCACTTTAATCGTTTCAAGTATAATTTTTATCAACCATCATGTAACACACCAAAACGTAGTTTTACATTATAATTTAGGCATTTAAGTCTACAGTATTTTTGTTCTGTAATTTATAACCACAAGAAGGCCTTTTACGGTTGGTTTACAAAATGGTTTTATTAAGGTTTGAATTTCATTAGTTTACATTTTAGATTTAACTTATATGGGCGAGCCAAATTCCTTTGATCATGAGAAAATGTTCATGGATAAAAACATATAAAAATTAAACTGGGATATCAGATAATTAAATACATTATTTTTTTGCATTTCATGTAAAATTTAAACACGTAAGTAAAATGTTGTAGTGTGTATTTAAATAAACTAGAGATTGCCAACTGTTCGAAATCCGACTAACAATACAGTTGATCTAAACCGTATTGGTTTTAAAACCTATTTTATAACTGAAATATCGGCTCTCCCTGATTAGCTAGCATTTGTTATTACAACAGTGGTGAAGTGGTTCAACAAATCAATCTTCTTCTATTAATTAACACTGAAACTTTGAAAAGTCTGCAGGGCGTAGCGCTGGTGGCCAATGTCTATTATAATAAGATTCTGCTCATCTAAAAGACACTAACTTTCTACCACTAGGCTATGCACTTATGCACGGATGTCTCATACGATGCACTCATACGAGAAAAAATAGGAAAAGAATCTTGCTTGCCAAGTGTTGGTGACAAAATTTCTATTGGAATACAAAGGTTATAACCTTTCCAAACCAAATCATATTCTGGTTGACTTTCTGCTGTAATTTGTGTCTTTCCTAAATCTTTTCTAAATTTATTTATTTACTGATTAATTTACGTTGTGCTTGTCGACCTAATAAGTACTTTACAAATACATAATACGCTTTTGAACTAAAAACAATCTTCACAGCTAATCACATCGATCTTGTGAAGTCCTGCGTCCTTTTCGTCATGAAAAGTGACCAGCGTCTCCAGCAATCGCGGGGATTGCCGCACGAGTAGTTTCAATCTCCTGGAGGAGTCACTTCCTTGGTCAGTAAGGTCACGTCGCGCCGCAGCGCGATATCCTACGGGGTGACGGAGTGAAAATCATAGCCGAGAAAGAGATACCCACCGCATGACGGGCTCCACATATATTACTCTCTTATCGCAGTTTGCTGTTTTCTTTATTTTTATTCATCCGGTTTTCTGACAATCAAATTATTAGCTCTTAACGGGGCACCTTATTTCCGAACTGATTATGATGCTCTATCTCAAAACCTTAAGGTAAACCTCCCGCATTAAAGATAACCGGAAAAGATAATCAAATTTATGAAGCAATCAGTTATTAGTATTGAGTGTTTACAGAGCTCGCATTTGAATCCAAAGCTTGCCGGTTGGATCCTGAGAAAAGTTAGTAGCTTTTAAAGGTTTAATTCTGGATCCAGCTGCCATTTGTTATTGGGCAATGAATTAATGAGGCTTTTTAACATCTGGTCGATGTTAGAATGATATACTGAATCTTACGGTTGCAGCACCAAGTCAGCAGCAATAAAACAGGAGGGTCATGGCCAAGCCAAATAAAGAAATTTAACATGAGCTAATTGAGTAAAAATAAATAAATAAATAAACTGGTCGAATAACTTGACCTTGACCCGTCTGTTCTATTGCCTCCAACTGTAGTAACAAGACCGGGGTTTGAGTTTGGACCGTTCCAAGTCAAAACGTAAAAAAATGTCATAGGCGTAAATAAAAAGAAAAACAGTAGAACAGAATTGATGAATAGATACTATTTTATAAAAATGATAAAATAGTTTCTGCTTGGTCCGGATAGTAATATATTACTATCCGTAATATATTACTACGGATATAATATATTACTACAGCTCTGTCATAACAGGATCAGGTGTTATACTATACATGCACAAGTCATAAATACAGAGCTAGTTTCCCTCACATTTAGGAGGCTATAGCTATTATCTAAACGTGAGAATTGGCTGTATTTAGAAAGTACATTATTTAATACTTGGAAACTTGGGGTTGATTCTGTTTTTGATTTTACAGATATAAGTGATTAACACCATTAATTTTATTTTTTTTATATTCATTGAAATAAATTCACTCGGAAATGTGACATACATGTTATACCAGTTATTTTTATTATTTATTTATTTTGAGGGCATATCATGTGCACTACTCTATGCTACTAATATAGAAAATTATCAATCAAATATTAACACTTTTTAAAATATTTACTGTCTTAAGACAACAACCGACTCTAAAACAAGCTTAATGTTTCTCATGCGGATAACAATTATACATGATCCCACCACCAAGACATTTCGGCTAGCCAGAGTCACCCTTTCAAGTTATGTTATTGCTATGAGACGTAATCAAAAGGTCATTAGACAAGATGTTGCAGTGTTGCCACCACATTAACGAGAGTTGTTGTCTATTAGTGTTGTCATGTTGGCCACACTGAGCAGTTGTTCCGCCAAACGAGGGAGAGGTAATGGTCAGCATGCCCGTCTGGAACAGTTGGCGTTTACTTGGGTTAGAACTCTTTTATACCATGCACCCTGCTAAAAACTTGCATTACAACAGTGGTTTTTAAAATAAATGTAAAGTACTTAAGCTTTATCTCAATTATTCAATTAAAATTAAGGATTATTTTTTTTTGTAATGTACATATATGTATACGTATATATTTTTATATGTATGTATGTATACAAGTTATAAATACAGAGCTAGTTTTCCTCATATTTAGGAGGCTATGGCTATTATCTAAACGTGAGAATTGTCTGTATTTAGAAATCTAACAGGTGTGGTAAAAATAGAATTGGATTAATACAATAGATTCATGGGCACTAATCTATAAAACATTTCCCATCGTATTGTCGAATGGACTATGACTATTCGAGCAAAATTAGCTTTCGTACTTAAACCATGATGAAATTCAGTTACATACAATATATTGTATGTATGGTATAAGTTTGATATTAAAAAGGCTATAACGTCATAAAAAAATTGTAGCGAAACACAAGCTGTATCTGCTATATCTCTGCTATTAGTTTTACAATTTACTTGGTGTTACATGTTAATTGAGTTGTTAAATATAAATAAAGTTCCCTCATAATTAATGTGCCCCTTGGAACCTTCTAAAATTATCTTGCAATGCAAGTGATGGAAGTTTGAATAACTTGACGATTGGGGTTTAATGGCAAGGCCAAGCTAAGTCCGGTAGGTGATTATCTGAAACTAAGGACAATTTGAATAAGTTCAAGCCACCCTTGGAGCTCAGGCTGAATTTTGATTAAACTGACCATAACTTGAATACCCCGAAACGGTTTCTATAGCCATCGACTATTTAGGGTGTCTATTAGGGTGCCACGCACAGAAGGGTGTCTCCAGCGGCTATTGTAGTGTGTAATTGAGTCTAGAATGTAAAAATATACGACAGAATTGCAAAATTATATTGTTTTATTAAATATGAGATTCAATGTCGTTCGTACGATATTGTTCTTAGTTATTTTAAATTAAATTTACATGACCGGGTCATTCGGTTGAATCATTCATCTTTAAAATTGAAAAATTGTTTTTGATCATTCGCCTTTCAGGGGTCCTCGTGGTTAGAGAGATGTATTCTTTGGTCACATATCTTTGGTTGAACTACCTACCTTTCGTCACGTGGGTAACAAAATCAGATAAGTACAGGTTGAGGTAGTAAACCGGCACGATTAAGAAAAATAATAAATTACAAAGGATGCACCAAGTCCAAAAAATATTTTTAAAACATTAATTTCTAATCATGTATATAAGAGGAAACATGCTAAAATAAACATTCTGTATTAATTTAAATCCATAACAAATACAATAAATAAAATTCTCCCGTCGCAGCAAACCTGCGTACTTAGCGAATTTCCAATGACAATCTTTACATAAGTGTACCAAATTTCATGATGATCAGACGATTTTTGCACTAGTTATCGTGTTCACAAACGCTCAAAATTGAAAATTCTATTTCCCATATAAGCCAATGTTAAATTTTTTATTAAATCGTTATTTGTGCAGTTTTAAATTTGTTTCCGACAAATAATCACTACGTATCCAGAAAGTACACATAAAAAGCTACCATTTCATATATAAATTTATGTAATCACAGAGGTGTCCCTAAACTGTATAAACGGCAGCTCTTATGAAAACGACGGTAATAGCTTATTTCCAAAGGAAATTCGCTAAAACTGTTTCACTTTAGTAAAAACTAGAGAATATTAGGTAAATTTGTATAAAAAATTGTTTACAAAAACATGTCTTCTATAGTGTCAAGAACAACATTAAATTGAGATTTGGCATTTAAAAAAGTATACAACAATCCAAAATAAAAAACTTTTAAAATTTGATTTGGCATTTTATTTTATTTTTAGTGGATTATTTTAAATTGTATTTAATTAGGTGCCATAAAATATTTAAGTACCTCCCTCCCTACACCGTAATCAGACGAGTGGCTTCAATCAGCTGGTGATTTACAGACAGCAGTGCATGCGTAAGAGCATGAGTAGCATCAGCTGATTGGCTGATTGTGATTGTCAGCTGATGAATTATGCAGGACCACTTGCACCTGCATACCATCGCCACCGGATCACTATCTGTCAGAGAGTGTTTGTCCACATCAGCTGATCTGGGAAGGATTGTTTCGGCCACGAGTGTAATATTCTGATTCTTTACCGTGAAGGACCGCATGCGCATTCCAAAGATTTTTATTGCTTTATTAGCGAATTTCCCTATAGGGAATACGCTATTACGGTAGTAGTCACGGTAAGACCTAAGCCCGGGACCATGATACTTTTTCGTTTTGAGGTCCCTAGAAGCAAAAACACCGTTCGTTCAAATTGATATATATGTATATATATATATATATATATATATATATATATATATATATATATATATATATATATATATATATATATATATATATATATATATATATATTATAATTAGAAATAAAAACCATAAGTACCCTGAATTTAACATTTTTATTCACACTGACATGTTTCGTACTTTTAAAGTCATCTATCTATGTGTCCGTTAACACGATAACTTTTGAACGGAACCTCCGATTTTGATGAAATTTGGTACAGGGATGTAAGCCAGCGTCTACTAGGTTGAGTTCGCGAACCAGAATGATCGGACCATGGGAACAGGGTTTTATGGGGTTTCAAAAGGGTTAAAAATGGGTTTTTGGCTTTTTTTACTTTTATTTAGAAAATTCAACAATTTTAACTTAAACCATTTAAAAGAGCTTAAAAAACAAACAATCTAGTATTTTGAATTTTTTACCCAGCTTAAATGGTTATGGAGAAAATCCAAAAAGTATGTTTTTCATGTTGTTCTTATGGGAAATCAACAAAACCTTCTAACTTGCTTATTTATTGACATTTCTTGATAAAATTTGGTATGTACATTCATTAGGAAGCGTTTAACTTATATTTGCTTAGAAAACCCATTGGCGGCAAACCTACGTACTCACCCCTATAGGGTTTATGGGGAAAAAAAAGAACACCATAGCCTTATAAAATTTGGTATGTACAATCACTAGGTAGGGTTTAACTTATATTTACCAACAAAACCCATATGGCGGCAAACCTACATACTCTCATCCCCATGGATTTTATGTGGTAATAGAAAATATACCAAAATTCCATTGGAAATTCGCTGAGTACGCAGGTCTGCTGCGACGGGGGTATTTTTGTTACACTAAGGTTTTTATTGCAGTAAGTAATGTTCAACGGGTTTGGGGATTTAATTATCTCACTTTCATCCTTAACTTTGGAATTTAACTAGGTTTATTTTACTAGTTGTCGTTGTTCATGAATTACTGCCACAAATTAAATTATTTGCATGTTTTGCATTTTATTATTCTTTTTCGTCTGCCCAACTGAAGTTGAACCGAGTTATGCGGGTGGTCAACAACTGGATGTCCGATCACGGTCTCTCGCTTGCTCTCAGTAAGACGGAGATTGTGATCCTCACGAAGAAGAGGATCGACACCGTCGTCCCACTCCGAGTGGGAAGGGAGGTGGTCACATCAACTCGTGCCGCCAAATACCTCGGGGTTATGGTGGACACCAAGTTAAGCTGGAGGGATCAGATCTTTCGTATGGCGGACAAGGCCGCTAAGGTAGTCACTTACCTTAGTAGGCTGATGGCCAATGTCGGGGGTCCCCGATCCAGCAGAAGACGTCTGTTGATGTCCGCGGTCCAGTCCGTGCTCCTTTACGGGGCAGAGGTGTGGGCAGGCGCTCTAGATAAGGAGTGCTACAGGTTGCGACTCGCCCGGGTTCAGCATCAAGCTGCGCTCAGGGTGTGTTCCGCCTACCGGACAGTGTCCGAGCCTGCCGTCCTGGTGGTCGCCGGAGTCATCCCGGTCAAGCTCTCGGCAGGGGAGAGGAAAGCGATTTACCAGAGACAAGGCGAGATCGGCAAGGACACGGCAAGAACCGAAGAGCGCTCCCGAACCTTCCAGCAGTGGCAACACAGCTGGGAGCACGACACCCGAGGACGATGGACTGCGCGACTCATCGAGCAGGTCCAACCATGGGTGGAAAGGCGGCATGGCGAGGTGGACTACTACCTCACGCAGTTCCTGACAGGTCACGGCTACTTCAAGTCGTACCTGAACCGGATGGGCAAGACCGGTTCACCGGATTGCATCTACTGCCCGGGCGTTCCCGATGACGCGGAACACACCTTCTTCCGCTGTTCGCGTTGGGAAAGGCCCCGCCTGGAGGCCACAAGAAAACTCGGTGTTTTTTCGGTGGACACGGTCTGCCAAAAGATTATGGAGGATGAGGGCAACTGGGATTGTTTGTCACAGTTCGTCCGGGGTATCCTCCTGGAAAAGAAGACCGATTTGGACCACGAAGTGGCCCAGATCCCTTGACCGAACTGTTGGAATATAAATTTACAACTGCCCCAAAATAAGGCAAATTGACATTTTCATATGACAATATTTATCATATGTTAATACTGAAAGTGAGTGTTTATTAAGTTAAGATAAAAATGGCTTCATTGTTTGTTCTTTGTAATTTAATTTTGTATTAGAAAATAAATACACTGCACTTTGCTGTATATTTCTTTAGGTTAATGGAGCCCAGATACGTATTATTTATTTTCTAAAGTTGTAAGTATACAACAAATGGCAACTTTAACAACAAATTATCCTCAACTTAGTGATTCCAACTTTTCTAATTGGAAATTTAGGCTGGAATGTATTTTGGATGAGAAAGGTGTAAAAGACATTATAAGTAAGGAATACACTAAAGAAAACTTGGACCAACTTCCAGAAAAACAGAAAAAGGAAATTTTAAGCCAAGATGCTAAAGCAAGATCTATAATAGTACAGTGCATCACAGATAGGCATTTAGAATACATAAAAGATGCCAAGACTGCATATGATATGTTGAAAGCACTCAGAAACATATTTGAGAGGAAAAGCACCTTATCAAAATTGTATATAAGAAGACAGCTCTTAACACTACAATGCGATACAACGAAAAGTCTTCAAGACCATTTTATGAAGTTTGATGCCCTAATAAGAGACTTGGAATCGACTGGTACAAAGTTAGAGGAAGATGACAAGGTATGTCATTTATTATTAACTATTCCCAAGAAATATGATACAGTAATAACAGTTTTGGAAACATCCTCATCTACTCTTACACTTGACTTTGTCAAAAGTAAATTGCTAGATGTTGAATTAAAACTAAACAACAGTCTAAACCATTCCAAAGCAGAATATGAATGTTCTTTTAATATCAATTCTGGTAGAAATAATGCAAATAAATGTTACAAATGTGGTAGCCCAGATCATTATCAAAACAAGTGTCCTAAAGCATTTCACAAAACTGATGGCTCAAATCAAAGGAGTTACCAGAATATTTCTAGGGGGAAATCGAGAGGTAATTTTCGAGGAAAAAGGTTGACAAATAACAGATTTCTAAATGCTAATGTAGCTGAGCAAGACTCAGATGCAAATATCTCGTTCACTGCTTATTCAACAACAGTTGCCAATGTCTACGAGGAAGGTAAGGTTAGTTTTATAATTGATTCTGGTGCCACAAATAATCTTGTTTGTTCTTCACTGGAAAAATATATGAAAGATGTTACTGACATTATTCCTATCCATTTCCAAGTTGCCAATGGACAAACGATGGAGGCTAAAAGACAAGGGAAAATAATTGTTTATTGTAATCAAGGGGACAGCAAAGTACCAAAACAAATGAGTATCGAAGCACTTATTGTAGATGGATTACCATTCAATCTATTCTCTGTTCAGAAAATTAATAAAGCTGGTTTCAGAGTAACTTTCGATAATGATTGCGCAGAAGTTACAAGGAAGGACAATTTGCTATTTAAATGTAATCTTGAAAATAATCTTTTTGTTGCAAGATTTTCTCTAGGTAAACCAAGTGTTAACACAGGATTATCTTCATCATCCGATGAAAATCTATGGCATCTTCGTCTAGGTCATCTAAATCGAAGAGGACTAAAACTACTTCGTTTGCCATTTTCAAAGGATCCTTGTGACTCCTGTAAGAAAGGTAAAGCAACCAGAAATGTTTTTAATCAAGCTCAGAGACCTCGGTCTACACGCATTGGAGACCTTATACACACTGATGTTTGGGGTCCTGTTGATGTTCCAACTCTGAACGGTGAGCGATATTATGTTACTATTACAGATGATTTTTCTCATTTTTCACATGTATATATTCTTAAACATAAGTCAGAAGCTGAAAGTAAATTAATCCAATACATAGAACAACAAAAATCTCAGAACATAAGAGTAGCTAGATTAAGATCTGATAAAGGGGGTGAATTTATGTCAAATAATTTCAAAAAGTACTGTTCAGAAAATGGTGTTAAATTGGAGTACACTGCTAGTTATACTCCCCAACAAAATGGTGTCGCGGAAAGATTGAACCGAACCATACTTGATAAGGTAAGATCAATGTTTGTGGATACAAACTTACCAAAATATCTTTGGGGAGAGGCAGTATGTTGTGCAATATATCAATTAAACCGATCGCCAACACGTGCACTTAATGGAAAAGTACCTGCTCAAATTTATTTTGGTAAATCTTCTAATATCTTAGACAAATTAAGAGTGTTTGGATCTAAAGTTTGGGTGTACAATCTTCCTAAAAAAGGAAAGCTTGAACCAAGAGCAACAGAAATGCGCATGGTTGGTTATGGTGGTCCTGGTTATCGTTTGTGGAACCCAGTAACAAACAAAATTGTGGTGTCTCGTGACGTAAAATTTGACGAGAATGATTACAGGTACCAATCAAATTCTAAAGAAACTGAACCCAAAGTACTGCCCCAGCTTAGAGAAGAAAAGGAAGAGTGTATCAATTCAGAAGAAATCTCAGAACTGACTGAATCGCAAGAAACTCAAGAGGAACCAAATGACAACCAAAGAAGTCTAAGAAAAAGGACAATTCCAAAAAGGTATGAAGATTACGATATCTATAGTGCTTATTATTGCTTAATTACAGCAGAAAACGATCCTTTAACTTATAAGGAGGCAGTAGAATCGGGAAGTGAATGGCAAAAAGCTATTAAAAATGAATTAGATAGTCTTGAAAAGTTCCAAACTTGGTCAGTAGCTGATTTACCTGAAGGAAAAGTTGCAATAGACACTAAATGGGTTTTCAGAACCAAACAGGACAATGTAAAGAAAGCCAGGTTAGTTGCAAAAGGATACCAAGAACCATGCAATTCAAATTTGTATGCCCCTGTAGCTAAAATGACAACTGTCCGAATGACTATTTCTCATGCTCTTCAAAATGATTGGGAACTTAGACATTTAGATGTCCCTACTGCTTTCTTAAATGGTACTCTGGAACAGGATGTTTACATTAAAATACCTCAAGGAGTGGTAGCGCCAAAAGGGAAAGTTCTAAAACTAAATAGAGCTTTATACGGGTTAAAAGAATCTCCACGCTGCTGGAACAATTGTTTCAATGAATTTGCTGAAAATAATGGGTTGACACGCTCTTTGCATGATGTGTGTTTGTACATAGGAGATAATGTATGGTTGACTTTATTTGTAGACGACTGTCTTGTAACAGGAAATCAAGACAAAATTGAAGATTTAGTAAGTAAACTCAAACGTGAATTTAATGTAAAAGATCTAGGGCATGTTGAAACATTCCTTGGAACTGAAGTAACAAGAAATGGTGATACTTTATCCCTCAGTCAAACTAAAATGATCAATAAGATTCTTGACAAGTTTAACATGGGTGATTGTAAAGTAAAAGAAACTCCAATGGAAGTTAACTTTCAAGGCTCTATAAATGAAGAGGTAATAAACAATGTTCCATATCGTGAATTAATTGGAAGTCTCAACTACTTGGCGATGATTTCAAGACCTGATATATCATTTGCAACCTCATTTCTTGGAAGGTTTCTCGACAAACCAACACTTACAACGTGGAAAGCAGCAAAAAGAATTTTACAGTACATCAAACATACAAAACATTTGGCACTCAAGTTCAATAAATGTACCAAAACTGAAGAATGTGTTGAAGGATATGCCGATGCAGATTGGGGAAATGATATTACGAACAGAAAAAGTGTAACTGGAATCGCAATATATCACTATGGGAATCTCGTATCGTGGACTTCAAAGAAACAGCAAGTCGTTGCGCTTTCAACTGCTGAAGCTGAGTACTTAGCGGCAGCTCACTGTGCAACTGAAATAATGTATGTCGGCGGATTAGCAAGAGACTTTGAACAAGAAGTTAGTAACCCGGTTATAAATGTTGACAACCAAAGCGCTATAGCCATGATGAACAACTATGAGAACACGAAGAGGTCAAAACATATCGATATTAAGGCACATTTCATTAAAGACATAGTTTCTAAGGGTGTTGTGAAAATTAATTACGTACCCTCAAATGAAAATGTTGCGGACATTTTTACAAAGGCTTTATGTAAAGAAAAGTTTGTTAAGTTTTCAAAGGACTTAGGTTTGTTGTGAGCAATTTTAAATCGTTAATAAATCAACGGACTTAAAATTGAACGGGGGTGTTGGAATATAAATTTACAACTGCCCCAAAATAAGGCAAATTGACATTTTCATATGACAATATTTATCATATGTTAATACTGAAATTGAGTGTTTATTAAGTTAAGATAAAAATGGCTTCATTGTTTGTTCTTTGTAATTTAATTTTGTATTAGAAAATAAATACACTGCACTTTGCTGTATATTTCTTTAACACAGCTGGATATTACTTTGAACAGCTGGATAAGGAGCGAGCCCCATGGGCGTAAGCCAAATTTAGGCCTAGCCTGACGTAATGTGATAAACAATTCCAGGTTAGAATCCTAAAGAGTAGAGTAGGTTTTTTAGTGGGTAAACCCGTTTTTTAGGGGAGTCCCACACTACAGGCTGGCCACCTGTGTGCGTAATGCATTTTCCCTTCCTCTCCCTCAAAAAAAAAAAAAAAAAAAAAAAAATTATTCTTTTTCGTCTAAAATGATTTGCCTTTGGTTTATATTTACAAAAGAGTCACTTTAAACCCATCACCTGTGCTGACTGTACGTTGCCTCAACCAACTTCACTGTTCTGTTCCCCATCATTGTCAGTCCTCAGCACTCTCTCCCTGACGCAATGATTCTTCTCATCAGGCCTATCTCATTGTTCCTTGTCAGATCTGAGCGATTTTCATTATCTCCATTGTTGCGAAGCTGAAGATGCCGATGCGTTTCCTCTTATTCCGTTGGCTTTGTTGTCGATAGAGTGATCAGACTCAAAGGCTCATTTTATAAATGAAGAAATCCTTTACAAACGACAATTTTTAAAACACATATTGTATATGAGTTTAAAGCTTATGTACTTTGTACTGATGGAATATAAAACCTTCTTTACTTACAGTAATAAGTTTTCAAATTTCACAACCATCTTGAATATTTTAAATAATTTTGTAAAATATTCACGTTAAATAAATATTATTTACGCTATAAATCCGAAATAAGCTGGTCCCAAAATTAATTGTGCGTGAATTGTTTGCCCCATCGATGCCGGAGCAAGTTACTGCCTCCCTCTTTGAACCCCTTGTATCCTTTTACCTCGCAATTACGTTGCGGGAAATATTACCTCCAAACATCTAATCAACGAATAATTAAGTCCTTGCGAGGGAAATTTCATAAATTATGCCCAAAATGCTTTCTGTGAGCTTCACTTTGACTATAAGACGTTTAAAATACTCAAATAATATCATAATTCTTCAAGTGGTAATGAGAGGTTTCGATTTGAAGTTACAGTATTGCAAAATATATACTTAAGAAAGTCGGCAATCACAAGCAACTTGAATGATTTATGCTAATTATTTTTAAGAATAATTGATTCCAATTTTTATTTTGTTTACTTATATAGCATCCTACGTAAGTAAGATGAAAACTCAAAAACTACCACCTTTCCCTACATAATCTTTTATTCAGAACTCGTACCATTCTTAAAACTTATCAGTACAGATTTGCACTTTGTACTGGACTATATTTGTACTTTTAAAAATAACAGCTTTGAGTAATTTGTGACCACGTACAAAAAAATCAAGATCAAAATATACAATGGAAACTTTTAAATTAATTGCTTCTGGTTCTTCCCCAGATTCCACAATATTAAGACTTTGTAGGAATGATTTGTGTATTCATGATTTTTTTAAGTTTAAGCTTTCGATAATAAATATCCTCTTCTGGAAAGTAATCGACAATGGATTGTTTACTGGATCCAGGAAGGACAAACGTATTAGTCCGGGAGCTTAATCAAGGGACAATTAAGCAGTGTTACGGGGAGAGTTTGGCCGTGAAGGGGTGAGGAGAGGGTTGATGGGGGGCGGGGGAGGGGGGGCGTGTGACCTGTCAGGTCGGCATCTGGCAGTGGCACCACTGATCAAACGGGGCTTTTTATCTTCCCTTGTGTTATGATTTTACACGTGGACGTTATATTTCTCTGAAAAATAATTATGAAGGTTGTATTATAAAGCCTCAAAGACAAATCAAGTAAAAAAACTTATTGAATTCCAGTTATTAGTCGGAGACCACTTTAAAAATTAAATAAAATGTATGCCTCAAATTTTTTAATAAACGTTGAAAAAGTAGTTGACGAGTAGTTATTATTATTGTAGGCATAATATATATTGTTAAATGTATTAAACTAATTTTATTATTTTATAACAAGTCCAATCTCAATTGTGCACGGTAATTTATACCTAGGAATATTTTAGTAATATTTTCACTTAAGAAACATAGAGATTAAAGTCTTTATCCACCGGAATGTGCAAGAAACTATGTTTTTTCTTCACTGCTCGATGGCAGTAGTTGTATTCGGCAATAGCTAGCTAGGGTGGGCCGCAACGGCACAGTCCCTGTGTAATCCCACTGAGAAGAGGGGGAATCACACCGGGACAACCAAGTTGCTCTGGTGGTACCACAAACACAGATATTTGACCAGTTTATAAGACCCAATTTGTCCAGCGGAGTGTGCAAGGCTCACGGGGACAACCAGAGCTTCATTAGCTCGAACTAATTATAATTATTATAATTAGTTGTTATGGTTAAAATGAATGTCAGTGGGACTTACCTCAGAACGATGGCCACGATGTAGTAGATTCAAATCCCCAATCAGATGGTAATTTCCATCAGTAGGTCCCACCATCCGTTCACTCCCTCTGTCGAATACTTTCCTCACATTTTTGGTCTATGTGGATGAGACAAAGAGAACATTTTAATATTTTAATTTTAATTTTGAGGCATATCGTGTATATAAAACCGCAAAATACATTTAGTGCTTATGAAGTAATTTTCAGATTTGAAGTTTTTGTTACATTGGCCAAAACTTCATGACTAAAATAGTACAAAGCATAGCAGAGGTGAAGCTGTAAATATATGCAATAAGAATAAACGTTATCAAATAACTGATTCATACTTTCTCCAAACAATATAAAAAGGTGTTACATTACAAAAGACATTACAAAGGTGTCCAAACATCAAAGTCTTGATGGCTCAGTCGGATAGCTACCAGCTGAGCAGCACGAGCTTGATGCTGTGCTTCTGTGACTTTTAACAATGTACTGCGTTTACCGTCAAACGAAAAATTGAATTTTCCCCACAACTCCTTGACGAAGAGCAATAATTTAAAATGTTTGATTATTTAGTTTTTTTTTAGCTCTATTTGATGGTGACAAATAAAATTCATTTAAAGTTGGCAATTTTCTATAATATAAAAAGTGGATTTTTTTACATTTTAAGCTCTATAACTTTTGAACGCAAGTTTTCTCGAAGATGAAGGTGATGTCATTTTATTCAGAATTTTAATCTTTAAACAACAAAATTGAAGTAAAAATAGTTAGAGATGTTTTTAAGACATTTTGAATTCTCACTTTTTTAGGGTTTTGGGGGTATAGTATCCTTAAAAATAAAAAACTCAATACAATGAAAAAAATAAACTCCTGGATTTATGGTGCATTTGGACCCACATACAATATTTTATCAAAACTGGTCCATTTGGGCCTTCTCTCACTCATCCAGACATACACATACATACACCCAAACAGACATCACTCTGAAAACCGCTTCTTTTTACTCAGGGTTATCAAAATGGATAAATCCACCAACAACTGAAATTCGAAAACTAGGACGAAAACAATACTTGCTCAATGTACTATGGTATAGTGGGAGAAAGTAAAAAGCGAGGAAAGTAAAACTTAACTTGTTAGAAAGATAAATCCGCAGCGTGGGGCCAGTGATTAGAGCGGTGGGCCACAATTGGCTTACACGGAGGTGCGGAGGTGTCCACCGTAAGGTGAGGCTGTCACTGGACCGTGGAGTAAGAGGATTAGACAGCATCCCCGCACCCTCGCCCACCTCACCACCACCACCGCGGCCCTTACAACCGCGTCTTATCACCCGGCGACAGGTGGTCTTATCACTCCGCTCACTCGTGTATAGCTGTTGATTGTATTGGCGAATCATAGTACAGTAACTTTGTTTCTTTATGATTTGATGGTTGAGCTATTCGTTTGACACATAGAATCATCAGTGTATAGAATATATTTGTGTAGCTAATGTCTAAGACTTTTTGGTTTACTTTGTTCAAATTATTCAACGGCCTCTATGGACACAGTAAAATACGAGGTTTGTTTTTTTCAACATCCGATAGGCTATAAATAAAAGACGGAATGTAAAACATTTATTTTATAACCAAAAGATTGGTACACTTATGGTTACTTTTCGACAAATTCACCGAAGAGATGCATACATTTTTCATATCTGTGGAAAAGCTTTTCAGTACCCTCTTCAATGAAAGTTGCTGCCGGCCGAAAATTCAGAGCAAAAATTAAAATACCCCCGTCGCAGCAGACCTGCGTACTCAGCGAATTTCCAAACGATCTTGAGAGTTTGTATTTTCCCCATTAACACCATAGGAATGGGTATGTAGGTTGGCTGCCTTGGGATGTTGTTATAAAATGTTAGTTTTGTTAGGAAATGTAATAGTTACGTTAGGTAAATGTCAAACTGTATCAATTTTCGGCACTTTTTAATTTTCCCCATAAACCCCATGGGGTAAGTACGTTTGCCACCATATGGGTGTTGTAAGCAAATATCAGTTAAATCCTACCTAGTGAATAAACATATCAAATATTATCAAGTTATGGTGTTCTTTTCATTTTCCCCATAAACCCCATAGGGGTGAGTACGTAGGTTTGCCGCCATATGGGTTTTCTAAGCAAATATAAGTTAAACGCTTCCGAATGAATGTACTTACCAAATTTTATCAAGATATGTCAATAAATAAGCAAGATAGAAGGTTTTTTTAATTTCCCATAAGAATAACATGGAAAACATAGTTTTTGGATTTTCTCGATAACCATTTAAGCTAGGTAAAAAATTCAAAATACTAGATTGTTTGTTTTTTTAAGCTCTTTTAAATGGTTTAGGTTAAAATTGTCGAATTTGAAATTATGCTCCAAAAATGCAAAAAACCCATTTTTGACCCCTTTGAAACCCCATAAACCCCGTTCCCATAACCCGATCATGCTGGTTCGCGAACTCATGAAAATAGACCTAGCCTTACACCTTCATACCAAATTTCATCAAAATCGGAGGTCACCTTCAAAAGTTATCAGTACCACGGACACAATATATATATATATATATATATATATATATATATATATATATATATATATATATATATATTATGTAGAAACGTTCACAGGAAAGGGCTACTTTAGTATATATTATAATTAGAAATAAAAACCATAAGTACCCTGAATTTAACATTTTTATTCACACTGACATGTTTCGTACTTTTAAGTCATGATCACAGTGTTTCATCTCTTCACACACTTAAATAACACTGTGTGTGTGTGTGTGTGTGTGTGTGTGTGTGTGGAAAACACTGTGATCATGACTTTAAAAAGTACGAAACATGTCAGTGTGAATAAAAATGTTAAATTCAGGGTACTTATGGTTTTTATTTATAATTATAATATATATATATATATATATCTATATATATATATATATATATATATATATATATATATATATATATATATATAATAGATATATAGATATATATATATATATATATACTAGCTAACAGCCCGTCAAAAATGACGGGTAATTTATATTATAATTTTTCAAGAATGTTATTTTTTTGTAAGTTTGAATGTTCAAGAAATTGATTAAACCCCTGACGACATGATATTAAAAATTAAATCTTTCCATTTATTTAGCAAAGTGAAAAAATATAAAAATGTTAAGGCCTACTTTATTGGTTTATAAACAGTTTATAATACGCTACTTACTATCATATAGTTTTACATTGTAGTAGGCATATAAAAAATTTACAAAAATCAAAATTAATAATAAATGTTTTCAACTTTTGCTGACTTAAGAGTCCAAATTTAATTTGCCAGAATCTGGAATTTCTATATAATTTGCTTAACACCCGAGAATCACCTTTCTGAGCAAGTGTTTTTCAACCTCCGACAATAAGAGTTTTTGTCTCCTTACATTCTTGTTGTTCAGTTTGTTGGATCCAAGCAGAGTCTGACGTCCCCATTAGTTTTTGGTACCACCACAAACACTGAGCACCAGTCCGTAGGATCTTCCATAGGACTTGTGACATCTAATTTAACCATGCTTTCAATTTCTGGCTTGACTTTATCACCTAAAGGTAGAAAGGAGTACATTAATGGGTGTACTTAAGTGTTACTGTATGTGCATTGTCCTTCAAGTCAATCGTATACCGGTAGTAGGTTTTTTACCTTCACTAACCAAACACTATTCGAAATGTTTTTTGTTTGCACTTTATTTCCATCACATTTTCTTATTATTGGTATTTCTTCTTGTATATTTCAATATTTATGCATAGCCGCATTTTTGTACTCCATTGTTTGTATCAGTATGTGGGAACAGAAAACCAATAGTTATACATAAGCCAGAAGCCTACATGACCTTAAAAGGTTGAAAAATAAGAATATAAGTACACTAAATGACTTAGTAATAAAAAAAAAATATGGATACGGTGGGGAGTATTTTAAATCAAAAGATTATGTTTATATTTCAAAACAAAAAGCTTAATTAGTTGATAGTTATAAAAACATATGTGTAAAGAAATATTAATAAACTCCTAAGTTTAAATACATAATTCAATCATCTATATTAAATAACTCTCTTTATAGTAAAGCAACCAAAATTATTGGATTAAAGAATCAGCTGTTAATATTTTATTTTACTGCTTTAAAATGCCACTGCAACATTACGTTTCCTTGATTTCATTTGTATCTGTCAATTATCATAGAGCTGAAGTTGTCTGTTTTGTTTACAAAACACTTTGTAAACCAGCAGTGGTGTCAAAGTTCAGTGTAGGATATGGATCACCTGGAGCAGTAAACAAATCGACAAAATCACGTCTTAGATTGGTCTAAATAAGGTCTAATTTTCATTTTGCGGCGTTATTAGGGATTTTCCAAGGTATACCATATTTTTCCTATCATATAGGGACAATAAGAAATCCATTGACACCAAAACGGCCACGATCCGTTCAGTAGTTCTCTCTCTAGACCCTAAAATGCACTCTTTTATTATATAAGATACATATATATGAAAATGAACGAACGGTGCTTTTGGCTTCTGGGGACCTCAAAATGAAAAAGTAACATGGTCCCGGGCTTAGGTCTTACCATGGCTACTACCGTAATAGCGTATTCCCTACAGGGAAATTCGCTCAAAAATCAAAAAAAGTAATAAAAATGTTAAAAAGTATTCCAAAACTTTGTAGAAAAAGCAGTAATAATGATATTGTGGTTTCCTTTAACAATTCTGTTAACTTCTTTCTTTAGGTCGTTTCAAATTGTCGTTTCAAATGACCTAATTCAACGAGATGACAGATTTGTTAAAGAAAACCACAGATTTACCATTACTGCTTTTATAAAAATTTTTTTAAAAAATTTTGTTTTTATTTTTTTAATCTTTTGAGTTCTTTTGGATTTTCGGAATTTTTATTTTGAATACGGAATTCTTGGCCCGCGGCAACTTTCTTTGAAGAGGGTATTGAAAAGCTTGTCCAAAGATATGACAAGGCCTGCAGTTTCAAATCGGGTCTTGTCCAAAAAAAATAAGATTTGAGTTATGCATGTCAATGGATTCTGCATCCACAGCCCTATACGTTTCTGAACTTTTTAAGTCGCAAAATAAATCTTGTCCCTTTGTTTTTTAGCATTGGAAAACCTAGTTTGTTTTCAAAATGGACCTTGTCCTCTATGAAGTTGCAACAAATCAAATCTTGTCCATTTGTATTGTGTAGCTGCAAAATGAGCCTTGTCCCATTTAGCCAACATGGCTACCCATCTCTGTTAGATCAAAAGTGACTCTTGTCCTATTTTACTTCTTATATTATAATGGAATATTTTATTATGATACAACTCATGTTAATCATATTAATCACGTGTTTTGTATTGGCCACACTGGTTTTTCTGTTACACTGTCTTACACAGCGGGGATTGGAATTTTGTTTACTGGGAGATTGAAGTAAACGTGAACACGCTATTAGATTGTTTTTATTGAGTTGACAGGCAATTAAATCTGTAAAAATGGAAGAAAACGAAAAAATAACTATTTATAATACAATCAGACCTTTGTTCAAAAATAAAATCAGACTTTTGTTTAAAACCAATTACTATTAATGTTCAAAGTTTTTAAAAATATAATTATCTTTTTAATCAATGTTTGTGTTTCTTATGCCCCTATTATTCCAATGGGAAAACACATTTTTCTATTTTCAAAATGGGTCTTGTCCTCTTGTTGTTGATGCAAAATGGGTCTTGTCCACTGTTTGGTGTCAAAATGGGTCTTGTCCATAATATATATGTAAATATATTCTAACTGTGTCATATTTCATCTATAAAATATGTAAAAATTTATTTCAGGGTATATTACCTACCAGTATATAATATTACTTATTAAATTAAACAGTTATTTCATGTTACAACAGTTTTTGGACAATAACACAAATCACATGAAGTGGACAAGACCCGTTTTGAAGCTGTATGCCTCAAGTGTCCCAATCTATTCGGTGATTAGTATCCACATGTTATGAAAGAAGTACTTTCATATATGCGTCTTTGTCTAGACAAATTAGTAGTGGGGAATGGGGGCTTTTGGCTCAGTTCAAGGTCACCTGAGGGATGACGTCATCGATGACGTCATCGAGGTCAATGACCTCATTGATGACGTCATCGATTGCATCATCGATGACGTCATCACCAATGACGTCACTTCCTTGACGTCACACCCATGACGTCACAAAAATGACGTGCTGATGACGTCATCACCCCTTACATCACCAAGATGACGTCATCGATGTCACAAAGGTCAAGGTCACGCTGAAACCTAAAATTTTTTGGCACTTTTGCTGTTTCTCGCACTACGCTCCGAGTTTCAGTCACAGTTACCATGACCTTGACAACTTGGAG